>JAGDQP010007072.1:0-69088 GCA_022664845.1 Lepisma saccharinum
GTTCCTTGGTGACAGCATGTAACAGGAACAAAGGAACTTGGCGCGAGCTGGCAACAGCCTTAAGGTTGGTGGCGGTGGACGTAGTGGGTTTTAGGATCCCCACCACCCTTATAGCTTGAGGATCATGAACCTTGCCACTTCGCGCCAAGTTCCTTTGTTCCTGTTACATGCTGTCACCAAGGAACTTGGCTCATCCGTCTCCCATTTCACACCTTTTTAGGGCTAAAGAACTTGGCTCCACTTTTTGCACCTCTGGTGTTTTTGTTCGGATATACCCTACTCTGCATATAATAGTAAATACTACAAACTTTTTTTTTCGATTTTTCAACAATTAAGACATAAAGAAACGGTCTGCACAGCGATATCAAGCGTAAAAACTGAGTTAAAACCGAAAAAATGGTCCATATTGGTTTAGACTGGGAGTAGACAAAAAAGATTAACTGTTTTCTCCGCCCCTGGCTTTATATAATCATGACATTTTCAATGACAGCAGTCAGTCCTGTATCGCATTTAGATAGAGGTCATGAGATATACTCACAGAGCATCAAATAATATCAATACATTTTAGAAAGTTTCTTTTCTGAAAAATGATAGAAAAACTTTTTTCTTTTATATATTTTCTTTCATTCTACCAAGAATTTTAACGTCAGTGGGTAGTTTTGTAAATATTTCCATCAATGATATATATTTTTAAAAAAATACTATATATAGTACACAATATATATTCCAGTATTGTTTCAAACTTTTGCTGCAATGTGCTTGAAACACACATATTTTGCCAACATGTATAATGACACTTTTGATAAACCTATGTTTAACAACATTAGGTGATTTTGATGTTTACTAACACAGAATTTCGAGATTTATCTCTTAAAGCCAATTAAATTAATATTAATTCTCGGTATCTGGCAAGGCTGTGATAACAGAAACACTACAAAATAATTGTGACAGCATATATATAATTTCGGGTCTTTTAGATGCTTCTATATGTTTAAACGTACTGTAGTGCATTGTGTCAACAAATAAACTAATTTCTGTAGTAAGTATTCATCCGTATGCATTCTCTTTTTTTCGTTTACTATTTACAAAGTTCGGAGCAGCAAAGAAACGACCGATGATTTCGCCGTTCTAAGACAGTCCTCACCAACATGTACACGCATACAAATTTGGCCTAATCTAGACTCAGCATAATGCACATGTCAAAGTTGGTGTAAATCAATGCGGATACATCCAACGGTAACAAATATGAAACCTAGATTTTTTTATCGTTTGGCAGCCCTGACAAACTACGGTGCCTGGAGTCTTGTATGACCTGCCTCAGTATCTAATAAACATGTGTATGAAATTTAGTGTAAATCAATGCACACGTGTAGATGTGTATTGATAAAGACATTTCTATAAGTTGAATGTTAAAATAGATTGGGAACATGACAACTGTGGTGTTTGAGATCGGGGAGTTGGAAGAATTTTTTTTAAGTTAGCAACACTGAGAACTAGGCAACCCAGAGTATCTCATATATACCAGAAAGTATATGTAAGTTAGGGTTTAATTTAAGTTTTATTTCTTCTTAATTATCTATATAAAAGTAATTATTGCTTAAATAGACGTTAGTTATATTAGAAATTGCTGTCTTGACGAAAAACGAGATTTAGAGAAAAACGAAGGCTCAATATTTTTTCTTTCTAAAAAAAATCGCAAGTTTTAGAATAATGAACCTATTGACAAGACTAGTAGTAGCACACGAAATATGCCGATTAGGCAGGTGACTTTCTGAATATTTTTTTCTAGAAAATTATTTCCTGTAGCACGAATGAATGAACTTTTGCTTATTCATGACTAAAATGACGTTTATTCCATTGAAAAATTGAAAAAGGTCACGCACAAACCACTTTCAAATATTATGCACGCCAATATTATTTAACACGCCAATATTATTTAACACGCCAATATTAACAATATTTAATTTTATAAATAAACTTGTGCCGACCGACTTATTATTGTCATTATTATTATTATTGATTACAAGCTGACCACGAATGGATTTTCATAGGTACCAAAAGTGGAGGTTAGATGGGAATATATCTATAGTTTATTATAAAGAGATCTTTGTATTATTTGGTTAGCTACATTACAATTGAGCAATGTTCAAAGCTCATTGAGCATATAGTATTTTATTAGTTTCTGCCTTTTTTATTTTCTGTAATTGTTATTTACTTGTTTTAATTAAATATATGAAAACTCAATAACAGCGTTTTTAATTTGTTACGTACTTAATTTTGTCATTTCTATTTCTGTTGCTGAGTAGAAGACAACATGTCGTTCAAGAAGAGCTCTTCCAACACGAAGAAGAACAAGGAAATCTGGACAAAGAACTTAGTCCAGTTTCAAGGGCCATCAAGAAGAGGCCACGTGGAAATTTATGAAGCACCCTTGAGTGAACGGAGTCGCATGCCCCTGAAAAACTACGTCTTGGACGCTTCAAATTTCTTGAATCCAATGCCAAAGAAGGTATAGTGAGGATCGGTCTAATTGCTGTGGAGCTCAAAGACCTATTGAGCAAAACATTGAACTTCCCTCATGTATCGAATCAAACCATTTGTGCAAAACAGCAAACATTCTGAAAGACTATGAGCGCTGCAGAAAGAAATAAAACTTTGATTCATTGAACGAACTGTTTGACGTGACAAAGGTGAAAGGCGAATGGATGTGCAAAGAGGATAAGAACCTCTACAAACTGCAAACTTGGGAGGATGAGAATGAAGCATCAACGAGCAGAAGGAAACATAACCCAACAGGCATTGCAAGACGCCTTGTTACAGGCTCAAAGCTGTCGTCCCACGGAGCAGCAAAGCAGTGCCGCCAGCTTTCTGGTGAGGGCATTGAAATCCCAACCCCATGTCAGTCGGCAATCCACATGGCTATCTACATGAGAGCTGCTCAGGTTAAGAAGCACTTGGTGAGCACGCTTCATCTGGTGAAGTGGAGCATACACTTCGACGGCAAACGCATTGAGGGCCTTGAACATCTAGCCGTGGTCCTCAAGAATGAAGCAAAAGAAATTAAGTTGATTGGGCTTAAATTGAAAGATGGGAAAGCTCAAACAATCGCAGAAGGACTCCAGAATGTGTTAGATGAGTTCAACTTTGGTGACCAATTGTTATGATTGTTGACGACACAACAAGCGTGAATACCGGCAAGAAGACAGGCGTTGTTGTTCGGCTGCAGCAAATGTTCGAAGAGAAAGGTCGCCCCAAACCCAAGTTCATAAGTTGCCATCACCATGTGCTGGATCGCATTCTTCGCGTTGTCATGGACGATGAGCTCCATGGATCGACTAAATCGCCAAACATCGAGTACTTATTTGTGCAGGATTTGATGAGCAATTATGATAAATTGAAATCAGCCTTCATTAACGGTACAACTGAGATTAAAGAAACAGGCGGCTGGAGATACGACATGAAGTTTCTGTTCCACCTCACTCATGTCTTCCGTCACTTCAATGAAAGGAATGAGATCCCCTTCGTGAATTTTCAACAGATCCCAAACATTAGCAATCCACGCTGGAACTCCCGTGCCATTCTAGCCCTTCTTGCGTTTATTCTGAAGCCTGAAATCCGGAACAAGCTGCGTAAAATATGTTCATTCATTTCCTACTCATGTGCTGACCATTGGTTTACGTAGCAGTCAATTATTCCACGCTGAATATTTTGATGAACTATCTGCAGCTATGAGTGACTACCCAACAGGTATCAAATGCTTGGAAAAGAGATGAATCTCCAATTAACATTCCCCGAAGTAACCAATGCTGTGAGCGTGCGATCAAAGTGATGCAAGACTTGTACGACTCCTGCCGCAACAAGGACAACCTCTCACTGAGATTCATCCTGTCCAATGACATTATCGTGAATAATTGAGTACCTTGTATGTTTGATGGCCCTATTTAATCTTGTATAATGTATAATCTCTCTCTATACATATTATATATATGTGATTTTAAAGCTTGTGTTCAATTTTGTAACTGCATACAATGACTTTAAACAATGGACAAAAAAGGTGATACATTAAAATTTTAAAATCATTTTGTGCGTGAGTTTTTTTCATCAAACCACCTTGAAAGTAAGATTTTATGTAATCTTTAATGAAAGCTCATCAAATTATGATACAGGGAAGCTAGGTTCAATGAAAGTCATTACCCTAATGCCGATCCCTTCTTGTCGAACATGAAATGCTGCTTAAGATTAAAGTCAAAGATGTTACAGACCCTTCCCTTTCACCACGCTCACAATAAAAGCTAAGTATATGAATAAAATGAACTTGCTGTAGAACCCCTTATTTTGCATGTTGAAAAATATTTTATATTCTTTGAAAAATTATGTGTTCATATGATACATTTGAGCTAAAATGAAAATCTGTTTGAAGTTCAGTTTTCATTAATCACATAAATACGGTATTATATCAGGAAATATCCTAGTAATAGCACATGTTGTATTAAACGATACAGATACATTAATGGTGAGTAATTTTATACTGTATGTTAAATTTATGCTGCCTGTTTCATCGTACATTTCTTCTAAATCGAAAAAAGAATTTATGTTGAAGTTTTTGCCTGAAGAAAATACTACATTATTTTTATATCTAAATTAGGAATGAAAATTTTTTATCTTCTTTATGATCATTTAATTTTGAAACACTCGAATTATTTATTTACTTTTCGTGTTCTTTTGAAAACCCACGAGAATTTACAGATATTATCATGCAGTAAATAGGATCAGGTTTATGTTTTTCCTCATAGGGTTTGCATGCAATTGAACGCAATAATTCTTGCCATATTCTCATTGATCTGAATAACAACATTGTATCTTTCCTTGATCTTCTCTTTCAATATGTACTGTAAGATAATTATAATGACAGTAGTATTTGAAAATATCAAATAGAAGCTTTTCTGATACCAAATGTAGATAACTTTGTAAGGTCAAAACAACCACGGAAATGTTTACTTTTTATAAAACTTTTCAGAGTAGTTTAGTTTATGTGGAAATAAAAGTTATTTTTGCGCTACAATGTTCGTTACTAGCGACGGTTTTAGTTGTTCATGATAAGCTCTTCATTCAAATATCCAGTAAGGTACATAATTTTGTTATTCTATATGACTAGTTCAGAAGCCAAGGGATGAAATAACCCGAAATATATGTGACACAAAACTATCATATTTTGTATAAAGAAACCTAAAACCTTAGTCTAGCCATGTATAAAATATGACAAATTAGTTCCAAAAATATTTTTTGTTATATATAAAAGATTTCCTCGATTTTTAATTCATAAAAGTCGCTTATATCCCTTAGCTTCTGGAGTCGACAAATTTCAAATTTTCTCTCACAAGTCACAGCGGAAGAAATTAAAAAGGTTATAAATGTAAATTATATTCATGTTTCCGAATGTCTTGCTAAGCACATCTTTCGAATTTGAACTTGAAATTCGGTCTTTAGGGCGTCTGTGGCTCAGGCAGGGATACAGAAAGGAAAAAGATGCGGGAAAGAGTCGGTTATGTCGCAGATTTTCTTTGTAATCATTGCACGGACATACACGCATGAGCAGTAATCATTTTTTTCTGTTTACTCAGGTTTCGAGGGCTTTCTAGCAGAATAACCACAGATTGAAACAATACAAGGTCTGCTGCTAGATGCATCAAAGATCACAATAGTATTAATAATCATTGGGTAGATTAAATCACAACCCTTGCGAAACGTGTAGATGCTTTGCTTTGCTTTGCTTCGTTCGATCTTGCTTTACACACATTGCGGCAGTCAGAATAGAATCTTAACCATTTCGTTGTAACAATGACTACTGGTTTCAGTAAAATGGAGATTGGTGTAGAGGCATCACAAATTGAAATATACACTAAAACTTAAGTGAGACTGAGAATTGGTGAAAAATGCGTTTTTTTATTTGATACGTCAGGATAGGTGAAGGAAAACCCAATGTTAATTGAGTAAAAAGCACATACGATATATTGTAGCCTCCTTCTACCGGGAATCGAGGAGGTTCAGTATCATCCTGGCATTCGCCTGGTGTGACTGAGAAAGCATACCTTAAAGAGGCGTATACTGAATGTACTCCGGGGTTAATTAGTAGTTACAGAAAAGGTAAACAATAAAAGGGTGACACTAGGCATGGAAAAATTATAATCTTACAGGTTTTACGAAAATAGGGGATTTCTTGCCCTTCTACAAAATATGGGCTTAATCAAAACAAACTACTTTAATGGATCCCACCAACGACCATGAATTGCTAATTCCAGACATTCTAAATCAGATTTCCTCTTACCAAAATCTATGGCCAGACGAGAAGGGGTCGTCGCTCCAATGGCGGACTTCCAATGGCAGAGAGGAACGTTCCATGAACTAGCTGGCGTGTTAGTTGAAAGCAATAGCCCAGAGATTGAATTTCCTATCAATGAATGTCCCAGTGAAGGCCCAGCACCTCCAGGTTGGCGGATCCTAGGAATAGGTTAAATGAACAGTTGGTTTATGGAAAAATTTACGTATTGCCTCCTAGTATTGTTACTCACCCACTCTCTCAGTTCTCTCTTGTTTTTCTTGCCTCTGTATTTATGTCCGACCAAGAATTTGATATAATTTCTTTCTGGTTGGAACGGTGAACTGCGTTGTGACAGTGGAAATTGTTTCCCGACCGGCGATTTCAGTGGCGTTCTCAAAAGTGTTACTCCTCTATCCACACTTCCGACACTAACTCTTTTGAAGGGGCTGTGTATTGAGAATCATCCCAGCAGCCAGCTATGATTAAGCATTTCTCAGGATCACCTGTTCGTTTCGACTTTCGAAATGAAGATCAATGGATATGCTGATAGCATATCAAATTTACAATATCGTGGTCTACGACGATAAAGTTTAACAAGTAATAATTCGTTATTAAATCTTTGCCACGTAACACTCTATGGAAAAACAGTTTATAGAGCATTTAGACAAAGATTCCGTGAAAATATCCGTACGACAGACATGGTATTCGCACCTTAGTGGACAGGTTGGATCTGAGCTTCCGCGCAATCACCAGTAGTATAAAATGCTAGTTTACCCATAAGGCTTTGCCTAAAAAATCCGGGTTTGTCAAGTATTAACTCTTAAAACTCATAAACATATGTAAATTATAATACAAAATCGACCTTATTAACATTCATAGAGTACAAAGGGCTCTTATACTGCATAACGTACATCTTAATACATTACCAAATAACGATATTAGTGTGATAGAAATCGAGTGTGGATACAAAAGCTATCCTCTACAAGTAGCGACAGGTTCCTTACTCTGCCTCAGACTGGGAATTTTTCCGTCTTTGAATACAAAGAAAATTAAGAAAAGCAAAAATATTCTAAAGAAATCTATCGACACCATTGCTAAAATAAGCGGAAAATTCTTATTAAACTTCATAGAAAAGGCGCAAAATAATTAGATTATTACGAGAAATGTTAATCATTATTAGCAAAAAAATGATTAAATGATTTTCCATATTACTTTTTAATTGAAATATATAAATATGCAAAGAAAGTTTTAAAAATAAGTAACATTTTTTCTTTTTTTTTTTCAAGACAAGCAGTCCAGTATATACTTGTAATGGGATATTCATTCTGGTTACAGCCAGTGCCTAAGGTATTCTCTCGCCATTTGCCTGCTGTAACTGAGGAAAAACCTTGGATTAACATCAGTGAAGATCGTTAGCCGAATACGAAGCAAGGTAAGCACAACCTGTTGAAGACTGGAACCAGATGGAAGACTGGGTTTTATTTGTCTACATAGGAAAATTATAATGGGTGACTAAAGTCTTGACGCCACATCCGATTGGTTGCCATAGTAACGGCGGAGGCCTAGTCTACAGAAATAGTAAGTTTGATAGCAGAAAAGGAGAAAATGAATTGTGAGAGTAATGGTTGTTAATATTTTTCGAATTGTTGATTATGTCGGTGACACGGGCGTAAGCCATAGCGCTGTTACCGCTCATACAATTCATTTTATCTTATCTTATGTCGGTGACATGCGAAAGCTGATTGAAAGACTAGAAATTGTTGTGGAGCTCATTCATGTAGTTTTGCTTACATATGCCAGATAAGAACTTTTCCCTTCAATTTTAAGAAACCGTTTTCTTACAGTGTGACTTTGCCTTCAGTGCGAAATAAGAAAATATTTCTTTAACATATTCCATACATTCTGTTCAACATGTACACATCCGTAGCTCAGTTGGTAAAGCGTTTGCTTCGCGTTCGGTGGGTCCTGGCTTCGATCCCCGCGGCGATCCTGACAGAGATATCCCTCAGTTACACAAGATTAATAATGGGATGATGCCTTTGAAACTACGCCTGACGATTTCTTTTCCATATCCTTACCCCACCGCTATTCCGATCTGAGTCATAGTTATTTAAAGGCCGTTGAAATTCTATTCAACACGTACGTAGACTACCCGCCGGACAAAGTACCATCACAACATTTGCCTGGTGAAACTGAGAGAAATCCTGGATAATCTCAGTAAGGATGATTGGTGATGAGTCTATGTATCAACAAAAAAGATGAATATGATGTTGATGATCGTGAAAGTAATGAGCTGGCAGTGTTGTGTTGTACTTTAGCCCCGGTTCACACATGCGATGCGGCAGCCGTGCGGTGCCCGCACGGTCACCGCAATCAAGCTTATGGGCCATTGAAACAAATGGAGTGGTTCACACATACTGCGGGTGCGGGACGGTGCCGCAGACCTGCCGCATTGCCCATAGCGGTGCGGCGACCGTGCGGGCCCCGCAAGTGCCTTACGGGCCATTGCACAGCATTGGGTGGTTCACACATGCGATGCGGCAGCCGTGCGGTTTGTCTCTCTTGGAATCTTTCTTTTTTCAATCTATTCTTTTTTTCTCAACTGTTCAATTATAAAAATGGAGATTCTTTATATATTTTCTCTATTTTAAGTAGAGAATTATAAGCTAAATAATAATAATAATAAAATAAAGTCTGACCGAATATTAAAATGAATAATTGGAGGTATACTTTTTTTTTTTTTTTTTTTACATTTGGGACCCACCTTTCCACCCCTACCTCTCCGCATCCTTTGCACAATTTCACTTCGCACGCCTGATGGGCACAACGAACCCAAACGTGTTCTCCATGAAATTGGGGTAGAGTACCTGAATCGACCCCAGACTCGGCGTTGATACACGGAGTCTAGAAGGACCTGTTTCCACAAAAGTTCCTCTAATAAAAAAAAAAGCAAAGAAAAGGGGAGGAAGTTGGGGTTTTTTTTTCTGTGGCCCAGTTCCCGAATACAAATCTCGACCCTGTTTCCGCGGTTGGGGGGGGGGGAATTTTTCTTTCTTTTTTCTATTCAATCAAATTTATTACAAACTTGAGCTGAAAAACAAATACATAGTTATTTATACACTTATTGATAATAGTTTTATTTGTTTTTAATTGTTGCTTTATTTATGTTACTTTATATGTGTTTATGTCTCTATTTATATTTTTTTCCTTCCCACTTATACACATCTGTTTTTTACATTGTTCATCATTCACATATCACACACACACATCACACTCTATTTTAAAATTCTGAATATTAAGTTTATTATTTTAAAGGTATAAATGGAAAACTTATTTTGTATTAAAAAATGATGTTATCCTTACTTACTTACTTGCTCTATGGCTTACGGAACTCGCAAGTTCATCGCCACAGTAGCAAGCGATCGCCGTCGGGCTCTATCCTGGGCAAGATCAAGCCAGTTTTCACTACAGACACTTATTTCTCCAAGATCCCTTCTAATATTGTCGTTCCAACGTCGTCTCCATCTTCCCAACGGTCTCTTTTCCTCCGGCTTTCCAATCAAGATGAAATATAGTCTATTTTTTTTTTCATCCAAACTACATGGCCTGCCCATTTTAGTCGTCGCGATTTAATTATTCTTACAACATCAGGTGAGTCGTACACTCCGTGGAGTTCTTTATTATGCAGTCTCCTCTAGTCATCTCATCCCGTTTTAACCCGTATATTTTTCTCGAGACCTTAATTTCAGACACCCGTAATTTATGTTCAACTGCTAAGGTCGTACTCCAACTTTCGCAACCGTAAAGTATTACCTGCAGAATGACAGTTCTGTATATTTTCAATTTCAGCTTCCTTGATATTAATCTCGGGGAAAAAATTATTAATCGGCCAGTACCTACAGGTTCTTCGAAGTGGTAGAGTTCGAGTCCTAAATTGTCAGCCTTTAAATAATAATCTAGGAAAAAAATATGAACTTAAACAAAATAATGGTAGCAAACCAGGTTTGGCAAAAACTGCCCTCCACCAAAAAAGTTCTTTTGTTTAAATACTTTGCTTTATTTATTTATATTACATATGGATGGATATAAATAAATTTGTTTCTCCTTAATGTTCTTATGCAGCAGCGAGGTTATGAAGGACAGGACCTACAGCTAAAGCTCAAAGTAGAATCCGAACCAGTACTCGATTTGCACCTGAGAGAGATTGCCCACCACTTAGACTCGAACTCGGGATCCCTTGATTACAAGGCATAAATTATATTAAATTATCGAAGATGGTTTAATATGTGAAATCGTCACCCTGAAATTCACACTAATGTGGCATTTTTAATTTTATTTATTGGTTTAAACCAATTGATATTTTGAAAAAAATAAAATGGTTTAAACCAGCCAACCCTGCAGCAAACCCCCTCCCCATATAAAATGTCACTCCCACCTACATGAGAATACCTTCAGAAGTTGAAAATTTCCATACTTGCAGGTACAATATTCTCACTATATGGTAGGAAAATTCCAATGAAAATAATAATAATATGGATGGAATTGTCTACGAATTTTCTTGCTCGTAAATGCACTGTAAAATACGGTTTCTTAAAATTAATGAAGCAGTTTTTATTTTTGCACTGAGAAATAATTTTCATACAAATGAAATATCAACATTATTTCATTTTAAATAAAAACATATTGGTTTGGAAATAGGACCACTGATCTTATTTTAAAACCAGCATGTTCTGAATTTGAATAAAAAGAGAAACTTGAAATTTCATACCTAAGAAAATTATTTCTACCATTGCACAAACGCGCGCATCTATTGCGTAGTTCTTTAAACTGAGATTCGTCCTTGACGCCGCAGAGTGTTCGCAGACAAACCGCAGCATGTGTGAACTGTTAGTGCGGCACCCGCACGGTCGCCGCAAGGCTCCCGCACCGCATGTGTGAACTGGGGCTTAGTACTCTACTGCTGGTACATATAGTGAATGCCAAGTTTAGTACTTAATAACAGACCCCGGAAGTGAAACGGTTAATTTGAGAAAACCACATAAAGTAAATGATACAACCGAAGAAATAAGTAACATAAAGAACGTCGGTGATCTGCTACACTGAGAAATGTTTAATTTATTTCGAATTTGGTAAGAAAAGTCATAATAATAATATTTCGAAAGAGAAAAGAAAATATTAACCACTATATTAAACTATAGTACACTAAAGTGTTCGTTTTAACAAAGTTTAATTTTAAATTATTAAATAAAAGATTTATTACATAAATAAAAAAAACACTAAACTGGGTGGCGCGGCATCCTCTTAAGGACCTTGGCCTGTCAAACATCTGTATTACGTTCAAGTAAAAGGTTGCGTGGTCAGCGTGACGCCTCTTCGTAACCATGTGTCTAACTTTCATGATCACAGTCTGCTACTTCTTTTATTTTATTTTATTCAAGTATCTCCACAATATTGTCCTCACGATGCTGGGTCAACACCGAAATTTTGAACCCCCACCGGGAATCAAACCGCTCCACAGAAGTCGAGTGCGCAACTGATTAGACGAGGCCGGAGGCTTTTCTCGTTGCAGAGAAGTCCTTCCGTTTCGAATAGTTCTACTTTTTCTTTCTTATCACCACAGGCAGGAAGTATAACGTAATGAGTATATTCCGGAACTTGAATTCAAGTTTATCTCAAGGATTCAATCAGGCTACAAAATAAGCCTGTAGTGTGTACAGTCACGGAAATAAGTACTGCGGAAATTGAATAAAAACTAACATTAAGTTTTTTTTTTCGTTATATTGATGGACTAGGCAGGTAGTTATGATTAAGCTGTGACATATCTAAGGAATGGTATTTGGTATACTAAAGGGTGTCTATCTAGTCCATAAATAAGTTAAATAGAAACTAAATGCTAGATCATAGACTAAAAGAACTGCTAGACTCCCATAGTACTTACTTCCGTGAAGTGGAATGCCATAAACCACATTTTATTTATGGAAAAGTTTTGATACAAGCATGAAAGTTGGCATAATGAAAGAGGAACATATTCTGAACATATCTTGATATATGGCCATTCCGGATTTTATCTTATACACGTATGGCAGCCATCTTCTAATATGACCGCCACAAATACTCGATTTCAGGAAATACAGTCCTGTTATTCTGATTCAGTGGTTTGTAACTGCTATTCTGTGCCTTTGTAGCACCTAGTTCTATTAATTAGCGATCTTTACATTAACTGTATATCATCCTTGAATTTGCAATACCTGATGTGTGCTCAAAAGTTCGAAATTGAGTTTTTGGTGCCATTCGAAAGAATAATACACTCTTCTCCTTTTGAAATCACAGCTGTGTGTAAATTATTTCGTCCAACGGTTTTAAATTGAAAAATCAATATATGTTATGCTTGGTTTCGTAATTCCTGTTATGTAAAAAATGAGCCTTTCAACAATTTTTCCTGCTGGAATTTAATTAGCTATACTTGCTAATAGAAATTCTCATTACTCATGGCAATTAACATTCATTAATATCGAAATAAGTAAAAAGAACAGGTAACTTTAAAAACAAATTTTATTGTTCTCCTGAGAAATTTGTTAAAATTTACATAGCAGGTATTGTAAATTCAGCGACGATAAGTTAGTGCTCGGCAAGACTTCCATTCACACCACCTAACAGATTCTCCACTTTTAGAATGTCTCCACTTATCAACATCCACTGTAAGTATCCGGTAGGTAGTGTTCGATTTGCCTCACATTACTAAGGAGGATCCTAAAGCTAGTGGCTGTTGGTAAGTTTTAACACACTACCTATTTAGGTAGAAATACAAAGAGTTTATCCCCAGATCGATATTCGGGATAACAACCGGGGATGAAATCCTCAGGGACCAGGGAAAATCCCAGGCATCTCCCTCGACAAATCGAACCCTACCTGTAGGTATATACAGGTTTTCTTGTAGCTATCAGTTTACCGTGCTTGCTCACCATCTAGGTTCTTTTCTTTTCTTCTCTCTCTTCGTATTTGTCTGAGTACTTTGTGTACAGTTCCCGTTAAGCGTCTGTTTACTATATAGAACAACTGGCCTTAATGTGTTTACGTGTGGACGTGTAGCCTACATAATGCGTGTATATTTCGCGAACTAAGTTCCTAAGGACTCTATTTAGTAGATTTATGTACGAGTTTATATATTTCCTGGTTTATCGCTTTTAACTCTGATTTCATATATATTTGTTTCACAGATTGGTCTTAGATTTTTTTTTTTTAATATTTCGCTTGGTTTGGAACGTTTTCACTTTGTTGCCATCCTAACATAGAACATTTCAACCAACACAGTTAACGTACCAAAATACATAAGCAAAAGAGAGAGAACTGGCACCGACAAACATGAAATCGGGAGTTTTAAGGACCTAAAGCCTCAAGATAAAAACAAGGGAGAAAAACAGGAAATGTAAACCACTAAGTTTACCAATTGAAGGATGATATTACAACATTCAGAGAACGTGGACACGATTAAATAAACCGATAGAGTAATAAGGAACCTTAATACTAAAAATAGAAAATGGGGAAGTCATTTTTAATGAATAAAAGGTCAAACAACAGAGAGCTCGGACAAAAGCGGGAGGATGACCACAAAGTTAAAACGTTCCAAGCTAATAAACAAAATTGAAAAAAAAATGTAAGACCAATCCGTGAAACAAATATGTATGTATGAAATCAGAGTTTAAAGCGATAAACCAGGAAATGAATAAACTCGTACATAAGTCTACTAAATAGAGTCCTTAGGAACTTAGTTCGCGAAATATACATACTCATTATGTGTACACGTCCACACATAAACACATTAAGACCAGTTGTTCTATAGAGTAAACAGACGCTTAACGGGAACTGTACATAAAGTACTCACACAAATAAGAAGAGATACAGAGAGAAAGAAAGAGAGAGAGAGAGAGAGAGAGAGAGTGAAGAGAAAAAAAAGGAAGGAACCTAGATGGTGAGGAAGCACGGTAAACTGACAGCCGCAGAGAAAACTTGTATATACGTACAGTAAACTTACAGTGGATGTTGATCCACTCCAGTCCTCAATGAGAAAACAGATGTAAGTACAGACATTTTAAAACATTACAGTCTGTTAGGTGGTGTGAATGGAAGGTACAAGCTCCAAGCCTCGCCAAACACTGGCATATACAGTTGATGTAATGATCGCTAATCAATAGAACTAGGCGCTACAGAATAGCAGTTCCAAGGCACTGTCACAGAATAACAGAGCTGTATTTGCAGAAATCGAGTACAGTGGACTCTCTCTCAAGTGCCCTCGCTATAACTGTTCGTCCAAGAAAATGTCATTGTAGAAAATGCTGCTATTTCATGTAGTATTACAGGCCTAATCGTATTTTTTAGTTTTGTGTTTTTCTTCAATCAATACACATACAGTACCTACATCTTAAATTAACGTGTGGTTCTTGTGATAGTCTAGTGCTTTATAAAATATGTATACAGTATTTAGTTCAACTGAGTGTCACTGGAGCAGCTTGTGGTAAAACTTCTGAATTTGGTAAATTAAGTTTACCTAATTATAATATTGTAAGCCTTTTTTTAATCATTGTAGAGATGCTATATGATTTAAAGGCTACGAAACAGTGATTTTCGTTTTAACCGACTTTTTCGTTATCCGACCAGGGCCCGGTCCCGTGGTAGTCGGTTAACAGGGAGTCTACTGTATTTGTGGTGGCCATTTTGCAAGATGGCTACCATACGTGTATAAGATAAAGTCTTGGTTGGCCCTATATCCAGATTTGTTTAGAATATGTTTCTCTTTCACTATGCCAAGTTTCATGCTTGTATCATAAAGTGCATTATTCTTTCGTTATGCAGCACCACTATGAGTGTTTCTATATTCAGTAACAGTGGAAAATATTTTAAACCACTGAGCCTGTAATAAAGTACACTTCACTTCTACTGTAAGAGCTCTTTCTGTAAATCTAAAATAAATCGAATTTTGACCAATTCTGTGTATTTTAAACTTGTAGGGATGTGAACAAAGTACTTTTGCAAGTATAGGTGTATTATTAACCTTGGACGAGTACAATTTTTATTTGTACACACTAAATCAGATGAGCCAAAATTTTCAACATTTTTCGATCAAAAGGTGTTTCTATAAGAAAATAATGAATTTCAATAGAAAACAGCGTTTTCGAGAGAACACTATCGCTTTGGATAGAAAATGTGATTTTTTAGATGGGACCTGATGCCTTACAGGTATCATTTCATTCTTTAAAATTTAAAATCGAAGGTTATAAGACGACCTATTGTGAAGTTTATCGTGTTTAGTTAAAAATGGCAACAGAAGGACTGATAATTTTTCTCAATGACAGTAATATAGCAGAAGACGCGAGGAACAAGATATATACAATAATAATCTTTGAACGCGGTTTCCCAAGTACCTGACGGGACGATAAAAACCTTTTGAAGGCATTCACTCGCAGTTGCCTTGTTAGCGTAGGCGATAGAGCGTTTGATCCTTGCCTGAGTGGCTTGAGTTCAATAGGTCAAGTGTTTCTCTTTCTCATTCCGGTGGTCTATGATTGAAAATTCATCTAAGAAAGATTGAACTCTTATCAAAAAGAACTACCATTTATCATATCTTTCTTTGAGCGGAAACTTATCATCTTTTCTCCGATGAAAATCCTCTCTAAAAGAGTGGTCCATCTTTTTCGCTATCGGAAGATTAAATTCATCTCAGTTCGAGCGGAATTCCACTCTTTCGAATTTTGTGTGTACGTATCAGGGAGTCCTTTTATATTTTGAGCTATGAAGGACATAAATTTAGTGTGAGGGATGACATTCTATTACTAAAATCAAAATCATATGAGTATGTAACATACAGGAAGTAAGCAAATCAGCACATGTAATGTTGTTTCTTAACAGTATACATATTTTCTAATGTATTTTCATTGACAATTTTACTTATGTTCTGTAAGTTAATTTTATTTCTTTTTTCTTCCAGAGTGATTGAAAATGACTATGAAATGAACAACGTGCAAATCATACGAGTTTTATATATAATTGTTGCACTGTTACATGGCATAGAATCAATGACACTTCTTCCAGTTATTGAAGGAAAGTCATCATTATTGACAGACGTCGTTGAAAATATAATGAAGTATCATTTCACTAATGATCGACTTTTAGTAATAATTGGGCTTATGGAGGATGGTCAAGTGTTAACTGATATCCTCCGAAATATAAGATCAAACTTTCTGTTGCCAATACTCCTGTTAAAAGACCATAAGCTTCAAATCAATAATATACAGTCGTTTCATTACAAGAGCCAGCAATTCATTTTACTTGTAGAGGAAGTAAACTGTTTTGTTGATTTGTTTAACAATTTATCCAATTTATCGATATGGAATTCCAAAGCAAAGTTTCTAGTCATAACTAAATTCATAAAGGTTCAAACAATGAAAAGTGTATTTGAAGAGGCAGCTTTCAGGTTTGTTACCAACATAATAATAGTTAAAGAAGACGAACATGACTCTAATCTAAAGGAAAAAAGTGTATTCTCAGTGTACACGTACTTTCCCTTCTCTGAAGGAAATTGTGTCTACAATGGAGATGTGGTTCTTCTTGATCAGTGGAAATATGGACATTTTGTTCAAGGAAACCAACTATATCCCCATAAACAAATTAATTTGTATCAGTGTCCTCTTACTATCTGTACCTTCGACTTTCCACCAATGCTAATACTGAAGAACAACACTGATACAAATTTTACTTTGGATGGTGCTGAAGGTCGGATTCTTTCCGTAGCGGCAGCAGCGATGAACTTCACACCTCGTATCACCAAACCATCTGATGGACGCCGATGGGGAATTGTGTATCAGAATGGTAGTGCCGATGGTCTTGTTGGTGATCTAATACGTAGACAGGCAGATATTGGAATTGCATTTTTGAGCCTTAGTAAAGACAGGTATGAACTGCTTGAAATGACAAACATGTATCTTGTTGGTTGTTTTACGTGGGTCGTCCCTAAAGCACAATTCTATCCGCATTGGATGCATTTAATATTACCATTCTCACTTCAGATGTGGATTTGTGTAATCACTTCTACTTTGGTTACAATTCTTGGCCTCATTTTAGTGAATTCAGCACAAACTCATAGCAACGAAATATCCAACATATGTTTAGATGTATTCTCTATTACTTGTTTGTTGTCTGTTCCCAAACCTCCGACATTCTCAAGATCTAGAATAATATTCATATTATACGTTTGGGTTTGTCTTATTGTTATGACTGGATACACATCCTGTCTTGTAAGTCACCTCACAATTCCAAAACGTATGAAAGATATTGATAGTCTGGAGGATATTCTCGATTCACAACTAACAGTTGGAGGTCACCCGAATTTCCATAAGATATTTAATTCTTCTGATGTAACCGTAAAAAAGATTATGTCAAAATTTGTGTCTGGCCGAGATAACATCAAGTTACTAAAACGTATCGCTGAACAAAGAGATTTTGCGATGCCTTTCAATAAAGATAACCTGCTGTATATTTGTAGAAAGCTAAAGTATTTGGGTTCGGAAACGGAACTTCTTGTGCATATACTCCCAGGATGTACACTTACATACTCGGTTCATACTATGTTCACCAAGGACTCTCCATTCGCAGAGAAGTACAATGATGTAACAGTAAGACTCATGGAAAGTGGGTTTATTGAAAAATGGGTGGGTGATTTTAAAAAAGGAGAGCAGAATTATTTTACCAGAACCACTGAGAAAGAAACAGACTACTCAGAAAAGAGCCTAAATGCTGAAAAAATGACAGGCTCTTTTATACCTCTAATCATAGGTCTAAGTTTAAGCACCCTTGTACATATCTTCAGGTACGTAATATGGTATTTTAAATGTAGGCCTAGACTTATCGTGAACAACAAAAATGATGATTCCAGAAAGGTATGTAAAAGAAACACTATAACGCCTGCACACATTTCAGTGTAATGTTTTAAGTTATTGTAAAGACTGTTTCTAAGCTCTATGTGCTCAAAGCATCCTGTGTAGGCAATCAGTTGCGAGCAAAGCAAGAGAAAGAAACTACGTTTTTCAATTGTTTGTCCCACTTAAGAGATTAGCGAGAGAAGCGACCAAACAAACTTGTGTTCGAGTAGCTCTAGTCACTGCCGATCGCTAGAAGAAAAAGAATCACGCTAGTTCTATATAAATACATGCTGCTTCCCCCGAATCGCCCACGCAATTCAATGTCTTACTCTTTTAGGTTAGCTGTTTGTTTTTCTTATTGGGATAAGAAATAGAAGATATGCAATAGTCTGTGATTTGTTAATTGTTTTATGGATGTGCGACATACTTTTATGTACAGGGACACATACGAAGTCTTCAATTTATGTGGTTGGTAATGGATTTTGTTTACTAATATATTGCATATTTGTTTTTGCCAACATGAGAAATATTTTTATGTTGAACTTGGTTAAACACTATAATGTTTGACATGTTGAAACAAAATATATCAAATTTTCTTGTGTGATGCTAGCAACTGTGAATGTTTGATATGTGGTTATCTGAAGATAATGCGAGTTGTGTTATTTCCTACCAATAATAAAAATGTGTATGTGGTTTTCAGTACTGCATCTTCATGGATAGAGGAATGAAATTCATAATATCAATTGCATTTGGTGTTGTTGTTTATTTAGAGACTGTGAAGTAGAGCAATAAGCTAATTTAGTGTGGGTTTCTCATCGTTATATTTTGTAGTTGTTATAAATCCTAATCCAAAATTATTCATAAGTGGTCTAACGGTGTGTAACGCTTCTATGAATATTAAAAAAACAAAACAAGTATGACTATTTATCAAACCATCTTGGCTTTGGATAACAATTATTATCTTTTGAAAACATTCGCTGATCATTACATGACAATGACATTGCTCCTAATATGTATAATTTGAGGTGATTCTATTTCAAATTTAACTTACAGTTCATTGTAATGTACATGAAATAAAAAAGTATTAAAAATTTTCATAACTAACTTACTTACTATATGCTTACGAAACTCGCAACTACATCTCTGCAGTAACAAATGATTGTTATTGGATTATATCCTGGGAGAGATCAAGCTAGTTTTCATCGTGAGCATCTACCTTTCGAAGATCCCTTCTACTTGTTATCCCAATGACGACGTCGAGGTCTTTCCAACGGCCTCTTCTCCTCCGGATTCCCAACTACGATAAAATATAATCTTAGTTTTCTCCCATTCGGACTACATGGCTTGCGTTTCTTAGCAGTAGTGACTACATTATTCTTATGGTAAGTTCGAGTGAATCATACAGTCTGTGGAATTCATTACGTAGTCTCCTCTACTCTCCGGTCATCTTGTCCCATTCTGGCCCGTATATCTTTCTCAAAACTTCATTTTTAAACACACGCAACCTTTATGTTAATTTACCAGGGCCGTACTAGAACGTTGGCAACCATAAAGTATTTACCAGCAAAATGACTGTTATTTATATTTTCAATTTCAGATTTATGTTGTATTTAATTAATTGTACACTGGAATTCCATTAATTATACCATGCCCTCGTAATATTCTCAATGTTATAGTCTCACGTAACATTTTATAAATACGTAGTAATAATGGCAACGAAATGTTAATTACATATCAGTTGGACAAACGTTGACTTAGTGTTGAAAAAATCTTTGATTGTTCGCCTTGTTAACATGTAATTCAAGTGAAAACGTTGGTTCAAATAATTTGGTTGAAAAGTTGTAAAAAAGGCGAACATTTAACAATTATCTCAACGTTTTCTACTAGGGTGGGATACGTAAACATGCTACACATATATTATACCTAGTAAAATGTTATAAATCGTGCTGGTAAGTATGCAGGTGTTGGGTATTCAGCAATATTTATCATTATTCACTAGGGTTGATGAGTTCATTGATTAAGGTGAAAAGGTAATGAAGTAAATACACAGTATCATCTATTTCTCTTCGTTCATATTAACTGCAAATATTATACCTTCGTTCACATGAAGAAATTAAAATGAAATAGTTCATTACATGTATATTTACAGTTTTTTATTACTTTTAATATTATATTATTTGTTTACGTCGTGTAACATTTGTCATGGTATCTCATTAAGTGCGGCGTTTTTTATTCTGCGTTGATACCCCAATTAGAAACCAATATCTAATTGAAACATCATATTGTAACATTATGGTATTGAACACCTACGATAATTGTAAACAGGGAATATCGTTCTGAGTTATGCAATGCTAATTTCTCATCAATAATCCGATTGGAAGTCTGCATATGATTGCAAAAATCTTTTCTCTAAAATGATGTATAAAATATCCTATATGGAGGGTTGAGATTCATTATGGTATAAGTCACTCGTCGTGTTTAGAGACCTAACCAATATTTAAATGACCATAACTTCGGAAAGATGCACCATTTTGAACCGAAATGACACACATAGTTCTTTTGCTTCTTGCTTTATCGAATTCAGAAATAAAATATCGAAATATGTGGGTATAAACTCAAGATACTTGACATATTCTTTGTTTGATCCAATTTTACTAGTCAATATGATTTTCTTACAAGAAAACTGAATACTGACTACAATGTAGTTTATGATGCTGAATTCAAATGTGTAATCAGAATCTTTCCATCAGGTATATTTGTTATTATGACAATCACTTTTGTATAATATACGTCGTGTCTATACATGAATTTTTCTCTGTTATAATTTTTAACATTCGGAAACGACCTAAACGTAAATCTCTTATTCCTGGACATAATAATGTGTCAAATACCCCGTTAGTGAATCCTGGAAAAGTATATTTACCTCCCCTGTATATCAAACTGGTACTTATGAAAATTTTTGCAAAAACAATTGATAACAATTCTGCTGCATGTATGTATTTGAACTCTAAATTTCCTAAAGTTAGTGATGCACAACTGAAGAAAGGAAAGCCACAAATCAGATCACTAATATTCGATGATGAAAATTTTGATAAACTATTTAATCCTCTGGAAAATGCAGCGTGGAAATCAATCAAAGGTGTCTGTTGTGGTTTTATTGGAAATCGTAAAGCAGACAACTATTGTGAAATAGTGCATAATCTTGTGAATTCACACGAAGCTATGGGATGCAACATGTCTTTATAACCCCTCTTCTTGGGCCCCCACATAAACTTCCTTCCAGAAGATCTTGGGGCTATCAGTGACGAACATAGTGAGTATTTTATTAGCAGATTATTACCATGGAAATGAGGTACAAATGAGTCTCAGTAAAAATGCTGGCTGACTAGTGCCGGACGATTAAGATCCCATAGTCAAAATATAGCTGAAAATCATCATATACGCCTTTTAGGTAAGTCGACATGAGGTGTATAAATACCATATAGTATTACGTAAGTACTAATTCTATAAAACTTGAAACGTGTGACACAAAAGAAACCTGCCTGATGAAAAAAAACTGACCGCATATTTGAACTCACCACTTAAAGGATACTTGTATTCAATTCATTTAGTTCTTGTGAAAGACATTTCTTATAGACCAGTGTAGGCAGACCTGACTTACAATGACTCTCAACCCTCCATATAACCATAACATTAATAATTATATCTCAGGTGGATTTAACAATCATTATCCAAATTCATAACTCAGTTAGAGGGCAAACATTGACATCTCGACTTAGTTAAACATTAGATGGCTCGTCCTCGACGATAAGATATAATAATTATATGAGAATTCATCAAGGTATGTAAATAACAGGTAAAGCATTCCCTACTCATTGGCTGAATGGTTTATGACGCAACTGGCAGATACTGTCGCTAAGCAAAGAGTATCCGTTTAGATCTGTCTGTATTCTAGCATTGAAAATTGCCAGATATATAACGACAACAACAGCCAATCAGGGATACTATGCTATCACACTGTCTCTCATGATAGGAGAACTAGCCTAGACTTCACTAGGCCATGATATATGGTAACGTTTGAGATTTGCCTATCATATAACCGCGAAATTTAAAAATGCTTATCGAATTTGACTTACAAGTTAGAACCATACCTGTCATGCCACGCGAAGCACTGTGTACTGATTTTGTTTGGTGTTTCGTTTTCCTGACACTAGGAGCCCTACTGTTACTCATATTTCCCTGTCAGGGGCTCGCCCAGCTATACATGGATCTTTGGATTATGTTTCCCGCAAAATCTGACAACTTACGTCATCACCGGAATTCAAAAAGTGTTCATTGTTGTCCGGAATGGACCCATCTGACAATTCATATTGCAAGATACGGGGCAAATTATGTGTGTAATACCGAACATTAACAGATTATTTCGATTTAGTTCAACAAATGTTGCCCCATATCTCTATCTTGGTTAGAAATCAAGCTATAAAAAATTGAAAAAGATTTGTCACGTTATCTAACAAAATAAAGTTCCTTAATTCCTATTCTTCAACAATACGACAATTATAAATGAAATTATATGAAAACTCATTTTTCTAGATGGCTGAAAAATTATTTACGTAACGCCAATTATCCAAATTTCTCAGTTGATTTGAATTATAGTTACTGCACATTCTGATCTTAATTAGAATTCACTATAAGAAAAAAAACGATTGTGAAATATGGTGGACAATGGCACCTAACATTCATATGTGTTAAGGTGACACTGTCACCTAACCTATCTCATCTGAGCTAAAGAAGTTTAACTCTCATTAATATTACGGTTAGGCGTCATAACAAAAAGCCATTTGTTAAGGATGTGGTAAAATTGATCACATGGTAGCTAACATTGATCAAGGAATCTCGGTGCATTTCAACATTACCTATCCAATACCAAGTTAGCAGCAAAAGCGGGAAGAGATTTCGATACAGTACCTCTTTCTGTTTTTGCTGCTAAGGAAGCCATCCTCTTTTCCACAATTTGATCACAGGATATTGTATCATCTGCAACCAGTCTTGAAACATTGTTGATTAGTTCTCCGGATTCTTGATTAAATGGATTATGTTTTAACAACCACTTGCAAAAGTTTCCACATCCTTGTAGTAACGAATCGATACTGTAATCATTCACGGGAAAGATAAAGTAATTCCCCTAGCAGCAATGAACACTGGGATTGTAATAAACAACGAAATAATACCTGTTAATTAGCAGCAACTTTTTAACAGGATAATTGTTGTTGTTAAAGATCCTCAGGAACTGGGAACGTGTTTCAAGTACAAGCTTGCACCAAAACCACCATCTTTATTTGATAATGTATCATTAAAAAAAAAACCTTCTCTTTTAAAAGCTTTAAATCTGTTGATATATCGTATTTTCTCGAAGACATTGTTGATGGTGGCCATTTACTTCACTGTGTGGTATGGCCTCGACTCACAACTTATAAGGTGATTTTCAAAAGCTATATTTCCTACAAAAAATCACGTTATGGTGGAACATGTGCTATCGTGTTTAATGGATATCCAACCGATCCCATCATAAAGAGTTTGAACAGCAAAGGAGAATAGCTAGGAGAACATATACTAACATATATATAAATCCAAACGCTTTACCAACAACTAAACAGGCTGTTTTTTTTTTTTTGCGAACAACAGCAACAAGAGACAATTCATAGATATTCTATCAAGTCACTGGCGAGAATAAAACATGGATATTTATCAAGCCGAATCTGATGCAAATAATCTGATTGTCTCAGTAGCCATAGATAAAGCAGGCACAGGATCGAATGCCGTTGTGGTTGTTTAGGATATTGACCTTGTGTGTCCAACAGAGCCACGGCTGCTATTGCATCGAATATTATGCAAGATTTGGGTTTAATATCGCAATCAGACACCAACCTTATCACAGACAGAAATAAAATATCTAGGGAAAAATCGAGAATAACCAAAGAAATACGTAGTCTCAAAATAAAACGAAAATCGTTCCACTTTATTGGACCTTTACTTTGATGGACGGCGTGACAAAACTTTAACAACCGAAACACTCGAGAACAAGCAGTTCCAAAGAACAATTTTAGAAGAGCATTACAGTATTGTATCGGATCCTGGTTCCACGTACGTGGGGCATGTTACACCTGAAAGTGGATCTAGTCTTGACATATTCAACAGTATTTACGAATATGTAAAAAAATGTGTTATTGGATGATTTATATAAAAATTTGCCTTCAATTACAAAATTCGGTGCCTGCGGCAGAAAATATTAAGCTATAATTCTAAAATTTTGTATAGGTGTTGTTGTTAAAAAATAGTAACTTTGAAGAAATACAGCAAACTGATCAATCGAAATCTCTGATTATTTAATAATTTTTGTATTTTAAGCATTTTTAGTCCTATTTTCGAAACTTTCGGTTTATTGCGGCGACAGAAGATATCAATTCAGAATTGTATCTTTTTGCACACATTTTAATGATGGGAGTTCACAACTTTTCCGCACTACTACAAAAAGATCTAAAGATACTTCGATTCTTTCGAGCCGCCCTACTGGTTATATAAAAACCAATATTACAAATTTTCATCATGAAGCGTTCATAAGATATAACAAAAGAGGGAAAAGCTGGCAACATTGGAGGGACATTTTCTATCCCTCAAGCAGCAGTGGACTACACACGGGGTTGCAAGGAGTATGGCGAATATTGGTCTGCAAGCCGATTGCCAGGATGATCGCTTCGCGAGGTACAGCGATGATGGCGGTAGTAACCTCCTCCTATTCGATAATTTCATTATAAAATATACACAAAAAAATAGTACGTTACCATTGGATAAGCAAGTTACTTTATACATTTGCATGATAACCTACAGCAGGTATAAAGAATAAAAAACAAAGCTTTTAGCAACTAAGGTTTCCAAATACTGTCTCAAACTAGCATCCAGATTACCTCCATTTCAGAACAAGGCAGCTGTGGTAAACGTCGAGCAGACGGTAGCGTGTTAGACTTAGGAATTTTTATACTTTGAGCAACAGTTCGAGTCCGGCTTGAAGCATTTAATTTTTGTTACAAAACGTGAATCAGTGATAACAAAAATGTTCTATTAACGTTAGACGCACGCCTATTGACTTCTGTACATTTTCAATAAAATGTTTTAAACAGGATCGAATTTAATTTAGTTAGGTACTATTCAAAATTCAACTAAACGAACACAGGAAGGAAACTGAACAATATGATGTAATGTACTAAGAGCTATTATTTTGAATTGAATTTATTTTAAGTCCTGTAGGTATCTGAGGCCCAGGTCAGGATAGGATAGGGAAACAATTGTGGAAGGTAGATGGACAGGGCTTATTTTGTAAGTACCTCTCTAGTATTTACCTGTTGTGATTGAGGAAAAACCTCAGTCAGGATGGTCGGCAGCTGGAATCGATCCCAGAACCTCCCGAATGCTCGTTTCAAGACTGGTTGCAGATGATACAATATCCTGTGATCAAAGTGTGGAAAAGAGGATGGCTTCCTTAGCAGCAAAAACAGAAAGAGGTATCGAAATCTCTTCCCGCTTTTGCTGCTAAGGAAGCCATTCTCTTTTCCACACTTTGATCACAGGATATTGTACCATCTGCAACCAGTCTTGAAACAATATTGATTAGTTCTCCGGATTCTTGATTAAATGGATTATGTTTTAACAACCACTTGCTCAAACTAGCACATTGTTAATCTCTCATGACCTATTTTCATAAAATAAGGAAAATAAAAATATAACTATAAAAACATTTTAATCCCAAAAATGTTAACATATTATTTCAATTTCAAAATTACGGACCGAGCTGCCGTAACTCAGTAGTAGAGCGTTGGCTTAGCATTTGGGAGGTTCTGGGATCGATTCCAGCTGCCGACCATCCTGACTGAGGTTTTTCCTCAATCACACCAGGTAAATACTAGAGAGGTACTTACAAAATAAGCCCTGTCCATCTACCTTCCACAATTGTTTCCCTATCCTATCCTGACCTGGGCCTCAGATACCTACAGGACTTAAAATAAATTCAATTCAAAATAATAGCTCTTAATATTTACATCATATTGTTCAGTTTCCTTCCTGTGTTCGTTTAGTTGAATTTTGAATAGTAAATAACTAAATTAAATTCGACCCTGTTTAAAACATTTTATTGAAAATGTACAGAAGTCAATAGGCGTGCATCTAACGTTAATAGAACATTTTTGTTATCACTGATTCACGTTTTGTAACAAAAATTAAATGCTTCAAGCCGGACTCGAACTGTTGCTCAAAGTATAAAAATTCCTAAGTCTAACACGCTACCGTCTGCTCGACGTTTACCACAGCTGCCTTGTTCTGAAATGGAGGTAATCTGGATGCTAGTTTGAGACAGTATTTGGAAACCTTAGTTGCTAAAAGCTTTGTTTTTTATTCTTTATACCTGCTGTAGGTTATCATGCAAATGTATAAAGTAACTTGCTTATACAATGGTAACGTACTATTTTTTTGTGTATATTTTATAATGAAATTATCGAATAGGAGGAGGTTACTACCGCCATCATCACTGTACCTCGCGAAGCGATCATCCTGGCAATCGGCTTGCAGACCAATATTCGCCATACTCCTTGCAACCCCGTGTGTAGTCCACTGCTGCTTGAGGGATAGAAAATGTCCCTCCAATGTTGCCAGCTTTTCCCTCTTTTGTTATATCTTGTGAACCCTTTATGATATCGCTTCCAAATAAATTCCATTGCATTTTTAGACCCTCAAAGAGTCTTCCTGTTTATTTTTGTGGCTTTTGCCAAGGGGACACTTTTTGCGTAAAGAGCGATTGTAAATTTCCCTTTCTTTCGGTGCCTCGGGTGGTAACACTGCAATGAACTTTAATTTTGGCATTTTGTTAAGACTACATCCTATTTTCATTTCGTGTTCATGTTTCTGATCTAGTATTGTGCATTTAGCTACAACCCATTCCTTATTTTTCCAACTTTGACCTTTCATATCTCCCGAAGTTGGCGACACTGAGCATCGATTTTGGTATCATTGGACGTATTTTGCTTCGCAAAAATAATTTTAAATTATCAGTTTTCGTAGTGCCATTTGAAAAAATATAAGTTTGTGTTGGGGTGGCAACACTGCTTATGTGACATTGTTGTCGTGTGCATGATCAGGTGTCCCCCCTCCCGTAGCTATCAGGTTACCTGCGCACATTTTTTATTTTCTGCTCCTTTTTCAAGTTATTTTGGCCTGTCATTCGTCAATGACTCACCCTGTATATATTAACACGCTAGCGGCCATAATTTTGAAAATATTTGAACCACATTTTTATATGTTGTTTCTAGGCTTAATAGCTCGGTCAAGTTCGTTAATGAGCAAAATCGGTCGCCATCTTGGATCCAAAATGGCCGCCGAACCCATTGTTGTATAGAATACACAGTATAGACGCTGGGGCTATTGAAATCAAATTTGGCATAAAGGTACAACATCACTTTTTGATTATGAAAATGTTACCTAATGAGTTCAATACAAAATGGCTGAAGTAAGAAATCTATTTTCCATATCGTTTGAGCTAGAGATACGAAATTTGACATAAAGTTGTATTGTTATTAGTAGTTCAAGAAAATATAACGAAATGTTAAAAAAGTCACCATTATGGATTCAAAATGGCCGCCGAACCCATTGTCGTATAGAATACACAGCCTAAACGACTGCAGCTAGAAATATCAAATTTGGTAACACTATACATTATCATTTGTGTGTTACTAAAATATTACATGATGAATCCAAAGACGCCATCTTGGATCCAAAATGGCGGATCTAAAAATCCATTTTCCACACCGTTTGAGCTGGAGATACGAAATTTGGCATAAAGGTGCATTATGACGAGTAGTTTAGGGAAATATCACAATATTTGGGAAGAATCGCGATCCTATCCAAAATGATAAAAAATCGAAAATGACCGCCCAAAATCCCATTTTGCACACCGTTTAGCTGGATAAATGAAATTTTATTTGAAGTTGTACCATCACAAGTAGGTCACGACAATATAAGAAAACTTTCAAAGAGTCGTCAACTTGGATCCAAAATGGCCGCCCCAAAAACACAATTTCCAAATCATTGAAGGTAGAGAAACGAAATTTTATTTGAAGGTGTATGACCAAGAGTAGTTTATAAATGGGGAAAACCTTTCTTTTGGGGGCGCAGACCCCCGTGGTAGGATGCAGATGGATACCATGGTGGTGTAGTGCTGTAGGGAGAATTTGGTTAAGATAAAGGAGGTGCATCCTCTTAAAAACACTGAAGTTGGGGCTCGAAATCAATAAATAGTTTTTCGATGGCTCTCATATAAGGCGAGATTTGAATTTTTGAAAATAAAAAAAAACTTCGAGATCTACCTCAGCCTGTAGGCCTACCGAAAGGGATTTTTTTTAAATGGAAATGTTTTTGTGTGGTTTATTTCACAAATTAACATATGAAGACTACAGTGAAAAATCTATCAAAGTCACATTTTCCTCTTTTTGAGTAAATTGAAAATAAAGATTTACAACTTTGTTATGAATGTAGTATAGATGACAGATGTTTTATTTATTCATATTCGAAAATTATAGAATGTGCTGATAACAGTATACTTTTCTTTGAATACTAATATGTAAAAATAACAATGAAAGCTTACTTACTTACTTACTTACTCTATGGCTTGCGGAACTCGCAAGTTCATCATCGCAGTAACAAACGATCGTCATAGAATTCTATCTTGGGCAAATGAAGCCAGTTTTCATGATAAACACCTACTTCTCGAAGACCCCTTCTAATATTGTCCTCCCAACGTCATTAGACTTTAGGAAGACTGTATACACTTCACAACCGATCCACTTCAACAACTGAGCCACTTCAACAACTAAGCTGCTTCTAGAAACCTTAACTTCATAAGAATATTATTCCTTGGTCGGCGTCTTCCTACAGGCAGTACAGACACACAAGAACTAAGATGAGATGAATACTTATTCTTATCACCAAGTAAATTGAAGCTCTTAATGAGAATGTCTCGCTCCTCCTTCTTCACCTTATTGAAAAAGTGACATTTACAATTGCATGCTTCGCCTGTTACATATGGCTCATTCCACGGATACGCTTACGTGCGTCCTTTAGTCTTCATGTTCAGGCCTCTTCCTTGAAATGTTCATTTTAGATATATTCTTATTTTGTCACTTTCACTGTCCAATTATGCACCAAAACTTTTACACCTAACGTGACGGACTCCTTCACACAACTTCTATATTTTATTATAGTACATAGTTGCTGGTTACGAGGCCCAGGCACTCCGCTCATGCGGAAATTTTTGGTTGAGGAATCTTTCTGCTATCAGGTAGTATGAAAGAATAGATGTTATTACCTTTTTCACAATAAACCTTGTTGATAAATGAAGAGTTGGGAGAGTGTCTAGGCGAGAGGAACATTCCATATACACAGAGAATTGGCAGTGCCGTGATGGTGTAATTGGTAGCATACCTAACCGACAACTGGGAGATCCGTATTCGAGTCCCGTTCGCGGTGGCTGTCAAATTTTCTGTGTTAATTTCAACTTTAACTCTGTTTGCAGATGTTCTACCTGTAATGCAATATATCTAATAACATTTATCTTAAGAAATTAATAATTTTTAGAGTCGAAGGCCATCATTCATCTAAGAATGTTTTCATCATCTAAGAATCTCCTGTTCAGTTCCTTAACAGCTTGAATCGAACAAAACTTCGATGTAAATACCTATTCAGATTTAGAATATGCTTCATCATCGTCATCCAAATTAGTTCCAACTTTATACTTCCGGTCAGTGCGTCTCTCTTTGTGAGTTATTCTTTCAATTACTGTTGTGTTGAACTTGAATAATTCATAGATATTTTTGTCTTTTAATGTTTCCTTAAATATTGTTATTTTTTATATCACAGTAATACAAGATCAACTCTGTAAACAATTAGGAAGAAAAACTGACTTGTACAAACAATATTCCGGTAAGATGGAGTCCAATATTTTCATTTCCTTCTTGTCAGTGTTTTCCAAGAGCTATTTACTTTAGTAACTTGTCTCCTGATTCATTCTAGAATATTCTCCAGGTCTCGGCACGCCTTCAGACAGGCCGACAGGGGTGTTCAAACATATTCTAGGGTGCCGGCACCAGGCTCGTAGGCAGCCGAAAACGTTATTGGGGACTGGGCAAAATTTAGTGGGGGCTAGTCCATATATAAAATAGATTTCCTCTGCTGAGCGATTTTTAAAATGCATGGTTGCATAACAAACAGGAGCAAATGACATACTTTTCAACGAACGTTTGCTCTTCTTTTATCACTAAAAGATGCTGGCATTACTCTCACTCTGGCGCCTCAGTTCTTCTGTTAATGGTATTGTAATTAACAAGCTTTAGAGTTCACTTTCTCACACTTTCGTTAGGCTATAGTGCCGAAACGAAGCAATTGTGCACCCTCGATTTTTTTCTTATTTTCATGTCGGTGTTGTTTTGCAACACCCTGTATATACATCGCATTAGGTCGCCACATATATTGCAGAGACCTTTTGCTGATAAGGTATGATCAGGTCACGGAAAAATTAGAGAAACGGCTAAATATATTAGACGTGATTTAATCCAGGCCCGTTACCAATCAAAATCTTTTGAAGGGGAAAGGATCATGATAGTTGAGAAAATTATCTTGATCTGACGAATCATACGAGCTAATATATTACGCAAAATTATCACACTATTATTCAAAACTTATTTATAAGGATGACATTACTATTTCCAGAAATTTAAGATAACTACATTTTCGAATCATGTATTTATTTCTCTATTTAAATCGAGACAACCAGACCAATCTTGGGTTCAATACTAGCCTACAGTTTTAATTGCGAAACCATCAGCATGAGATTTGACTCAACCTACTTGTTATAGTCTGATCATTGGGGAATAGAAGATCACATCCTTGGAATTCAATCAGCACTTCTTTTCACTTGTGTGTGGTAAGATTCTTATATTTGGGCTGATCTGTATAGTATGTTCCTAAAAGGACTTTGTGCGTCGTGAGTAATTTTGGACCGTAAATACCTTTTTTTACCTCAAGCTCCTCTAGGCACGCCGTTTTCGATTAGCAGTGTGGTGTTTGTCTGTCTGTCTCTCACAAGCTAACTATTATGTTTATATTAGTAGAGGAAAGCTTTTATATCTTCGTTATTTGGTTCTTTCATTCTCTTTACTCAATGCTTGTTTTGGTCATTTGTTGATTTTTTCCCATTGATTTTTGTAGAAAATATCGTAAAAAGAGTATTTCATTTTCTTGTGTTTGTGGTTAATGTTTAAGGGCATTTTCCTTGTCCTATTTACTTTGTAGTCAACATTTCTTTACTGGTCTTTGGACAATATGCTTTTTCTTGTAAGAAAACTGTTATATTGCAGCAAACGCGTGCAGGTATGTGTGAGTCCAAGGTTTTGAAGATTAATGTACACAATTTATTGTGTGCTCTTTTGATAATCACTCGGAAGAGATCACAAGGCTTTTTTTGAGACTTCAAATTTAGTATTTGTAGGTTTCTTTCACAGTTGCGCTACTGCTCATTTGTCTCCTGAATTTTATATTTTGATTGATTATCTGATGTTTCCAGGTGCGCGCCTGTTCTGTTGAATCAATGTGGCTTTTGCTCTTTTAATATATTTTATTTTTGATTTGAACTCGGTTTTATATTATTTAACTACACGTTTGTATTATTTGATTGCGCGTAATTAAACAACAGCATAATCCACAGTTAATTGCTAAAGTAAATGTTCTCTTTGTAACTTATAGTTTTTGGTAATAAGTGTGACATGGACGTTAGTACATCTTTTAGTTCTCTTTTATGAGGATTTTTGAGTAGTTCACTTTCGGAAACGACCATGTTTTGGTTGCTAGAGATGCTTAAGGAAAGGATAGCTTATATCACCTAAGTCATGTACAGAAAGGTTTTGTTTCATTCGTAGTAAGTACTGTTCATTATGTTTTGTTTTAAGCACTAAAACTTTCGGAAATGTCCTTAACCATGCTGTTTTTAAAAAATCATATTGCATTTCTGTCATGTTTTGCTAAGTACTTGCTATTTTTTGGTCACTTTTTTTAGCGTTTCGCCTAAGCAGCAAGTCCTTTGAGGCCGGTTTATTCTTCTTAATTTTTCGATTTCTCCTAGTCGCGATTAAACTGAATGCACATATGTCTGTGATTCTGTGAAGAATATTTGTTGCGCTATTTATTTCCGGAAGCTATGTGGAATTTTGTTCCTTTAATTTTTATTTACTTAAATATTTTTGTGTCAATTTTCGTTTTATAAGGAGTTGAGTAATCCTAAACTATTGTCTAAACCGTTTTTATGCTTTTATATGTTAAACCATCTCTATATTTTTAAGACAAGTTTGCCGAGCTCCTATGAGAATATTAGTTGTTTGACACAGGCAGGAATCCATTAGTGTTCCCAGAGTTTTGCTGGGTTAGTTGTACCTTTTATTGAACAAAGAAGTTAAGTTGATGGTGTAGGTATACTGCTAATTTATAAATACTTCAATGTTTATTTTTAGATTATATTTTTATATACATAATGATAGCATAGCTTTTTATATAAAGCTAACTTCAGTTAACATTCAGAAACATAACTCATTTCTCTAATTTTATAAAAATTGGCACGCACCTTCAGAACCACATCCTATAGGCATATGTCTAACAATGCCCTTGTATTATCACAAGACGTTAATTCACGTTTTAATATTATTTTGTAATATTTCTCCCATAAGAAGGTTGCAAAATGAATTTTCAACTGTGTAAGAGCTCATTAAGGGCACCTTTTCTGAAATTTGCGTTAGAAAAGTTCTTCTAAAACTATGTATAAAGTGTTGATTTTGTGATTAATAGAAGTTACATTCGATTCGAAAATAATGGAACAAGATATATATACTATACTCCCACATTTCGTATCAGTAATATACATTTAAGAAGAGCATCTGTAGAAAATTGTTAAAATTTTAGACCTATCAAGTATGCTTGACCTTCAATTTCTAAACATATATGGAAAGATTTGGTAGGGGGGCTAGGAAATTTGAAGGGGGGCTGGGCCCCCTAGCCCCCCTATGCTACGGGCCTAGCCGTCACGCCTTCAGTCAGGCGGGCAGGATAACTCTACCATCCTTGGTATATTGCACGCCTTCAGCCAGGCGGGCGTATATTGCTCATCCTCTCTCCTAAAGCTTCATTTTCGGTATGTCTTCATGTACTGCTAATAAAGAATTGCCTTCCAGCATTTAAAGAACGTTCGGTAATCCCACACCCAGAAAGCCGTGGTAGGTGATAGGTATAGTCTCTGGGGGGTCCACATCTAATGAATAAGGTGGATAGCGAAAGTCGTCGTGGGACGTTACAAACTTTACATTTATATGTAGTTCCTCTGCCAATGAATGCTTATGCATGATTTAAACTGTGAATAAAATTAAATGAAAAGAATAAAGATAAATAATTAATATGAAGTATTTTTATATAATTCAATGTAAAAATAATTAATAATGTAAGAACACCTTGCAAAGGGATGGGAATTTCATACAGGGGACAATTTTTAAATTACCTTCACTCCTTCTCTTGGACGTATTATGTTCCAGATATATAATTTCAAATTTTGAAATTCCAATTTATTGCTTTAATGTTATATGCCGTTGTTCTTGTCGAGAAAAAATGTATTATCCCATAGAGAACTAGTACATCCAATGGACGCATCCATTCCATCTATTTTATGTCCATAGGACGTCCAATGGAGGACTCAAGGGACGTCTTTCGAACGTCCAAAGTAGACTCGATGGTTACGTCCAGTAGATATATATATGAGGTAGATTATGGACAACTACGGACTTTCCAGTAACATGACGGCCTGAGACAAAGATGCCTAAAGGCCCTAAATTAAAAATACATTTCCGTGTTGAGGGATACTAGAAAAACAACCCCAAGCAGGACGTGAACACAGATCTTTCAGTTAGAAATCCATCCTTTTACTGGGTCAGCCAAACTGTCGCTGATAAGTAAAGATCAAGACAATGCACTATAGAGGGTCAGAAACAGCGTTATTTGAACTCTAAAGACATAAACTAAGTTACTCCGACTACATATATGTACTACCCTGCGTTTTAATCAAATTGTTTACATGCATGTCATAGCAAATCAATACATTTCAAGCAAAACATTAATTTCATTTCTTTATGGGCACACGCAAGTAATTCCCATGTGAAAAGACATCGCATCAAGTGGTACTCCACGCACATGGGCACGCTCAACTAATTCCCAAATGGGGTCCACATTGGATCAAGCGGGATAAAGTGGACCCATGTCCTTGTGCTACTTGGGATGTGTCATCTTTCATTTTCTGTATACCTTTCAATTATTTTGATATGTAATAGTGTACCGATATTAACTCTGAAGTTTGGGATGTCCAGTCTCGGAGTGTTTTCGGCGTCCATTGGAGGTCCAAACATGAATCTCTTTGGGATGTCTGAAAGTGTTTTAGACGTTCATTGGATATGCTCCTGAGATCTCTTTGGAATATCCAGTTTTGACGTGAATCGGCGTCCATTGGATGTCCCAACTTGGCTCTCTTTAGGATATCCAGTTTTGGATGTCCATTGTTGGATTTGGGAGTAAATTGGACGTTGCGGTACCATTGTTTGACGTCCCATGGAGGTCTTGTGCTCTGTGGGGTGGTGATGTGAAATAAGTAGTTTGTATACACACCACGTGATCAAAAGTATCCGTATACCCACTTGAAAATGTAGTACAAATTTGGACCGCCCTCCATAGAGAACATTAGCAGCAATACGGTGTTGGTCCACCCTTAGCCTTGATGACAGCCTGCACTCTCGCAGGCATACTTTCCGTCAGGTGGCGGAAGGTTTCCTGAGGAATGGCAGTCCATTCCTCGCGAGCGCCAAAATGAGAAGAGCTATTGAAGGGGGTCGGTGTGGTATCACGAAATGGGCGTTCTAAAACATCCCTGAGATGTTCTACCATATTCAAAGCAGGACTTTGCGCATCCCAATTGTCGTTGGATTATTTGGACATTGTTGTCGTTAACACTCCCCCTGAATCGCTGCAGTATGAACGGGCGCTCGGATGTTTTGAAGGACACAATGGTCATTACCGAAATGGTCTTCGGCATTGCTTGTGTAATGTGCAATATCGATTATGGGCAGTTGCTCGTCAATGGAAACCAACTGTCCGCACCTCGCACCGAACAGTTATGTCCATTTACAGTCTATTAATGCCACTTGCATTTCCTTGTTTCCCCCAAGCGTTACTATTAAAATTACCATCTCAATATCACTGTTACTAATACAAGACTAGCTACTACAATGATATGCATTGTTTTCAATTGTATTATAGTTATTAGAAACATGGTTACTGCCATAACTATCACCACAACAACAACTACTAGAAGTACTGTTGTTGTTACTACCATCGTTAGTATCATTACTGCCACTTAGACATTCCATTAATAAAGTTACCACTAGTATTGTAATTATTAAAAGACTGAAATAGTAGTAGTATTGTTACTAACAATTCATAGTACTACAATTTAGTAGATACGCGATAGCATTTATTAACACTTTACTAATAACACTAATTAAAGTTTATAAATTTGCTTATGGCCTTTTGGTATCTATGGGTCATACCAAAACAGCAAAAGGAAAGGAGTCGATCAGGGCCTAAGGCGAAGGTACCACACCAGCATTTGCTTGGTGTGACTGAGTAAAATACCTGGAAACTCCTCAGTCAGGATGGTCTGTTGCTGGTTACTAGTTTCAATACTGTAGTGAAAAAAATACGCCAAAATATCATAATACTAATACTATTGCTAATTGAAGAATAATACCAACAATACCACCAATAATAGTTAGGAAATCCTATTAGTAACAGTACTAATAATTGTCATATACCTCAAAATAGACCTACGATTATTGCAATATGATTTCAAGAAGTATTATCATCCATAGGAATACTCAAGGAGAAGTAAGACTTGAAAGAAAAAGAAAAGAAAATACTTGACGAGAACTGAAAGAATTAATATCATGCGTACAGAACTAATATCGCTACAACAAACTCCGTTTCATTTTTCAAGGGAAATACCAACGTTGATACATTGTAGGAAAAGCAGTTTTAATTTCCGTTTTCCTTATATCATAAGTATCAGTATAATTTTGTTTCCTGTCAATTGAGTTCAAAATTGTCTAAAAGGAAAAGAAACATCGCACGTGTATTACCTCTTCCGTTGTTTTGTTAAAACAAAGGTTTCCGGAGAAGGTTGGAAGTTCTCATTCGTAAAAGATACGAAATCGATCACGTTTGAGGAATAGCATATAACTCTCCAGGTAAGTAACTCAGAATTATACGACTAATAATAATTGTAACGATTCTACGTCTTAAATTACCCCCACGAAGTTGGAGTGTTACTGCTAACTTTTATACGAATTCTCATTATCTTGTGCTTACTTAAGAATTGTTAAAACTTTGGTTGTTCTTTTCGGAAAACCAAGTGAAAGAAGTTTCTTCTGTCAAATCAAAACTGTTTCGAAGAAAAACGTTCTATTTCTTCTCCCAAAAATTATTGTTATTGCTTAGGTAAGTGAATCATAAATGATATTACCTGGGTTCGTGGCGAAGTCCTTTTCATGAGATAAGGTAGTGGTATGAAGAAGGACCACTTTATTGACGAATTGAGTAGAATTTATTTGTGTCCCTCACGCCGGGATGAGGTAGGGGAAAGGATGCGTGAAGGGGTCAGTCAGGGCCCAAGTTGAATGTACCATTCCGGTATTTCCTGGTGCGACTTAAGAAATGCTCTAGAGAAAGATCAGTCAGGATGATCGAGCCCAAGGCCTCCCGAACGCGAAGACAGCGTTCTACCAACTGAGCTACAGCCGGTTGTTCACTTTACTGACGGTTATAATTACAGGGTTTCCTATGCACTTACATTAACCTGAAATACACACTCAAGCAAGGTTTGAAATCCTCTTTAATAGTTGGTCTGGCGGTTAAAATGTAAATTCCTTCTTGTAAGTCCACTTAAACGACACCAACATTTTTTGAGTAAAATAATTTGCGAAAGTTTTTTTTTTGTTAAAGGTATTAATGTTTTGGTACATGTGGAATTAAGTTCAATAATGTAAAAAGGAAAACCTTTGTGAATGGAACCGTACTATTGCGTGATCGGATTAACTGCCATCTAGAGGCGTCATTTAGGAGGGCAAAAGGTCAAATTCCCCCCCCCCCCGAGTTTGAGAATATAAACGAAGTAACACGTAAAAAAACTTAAAAAAATACAAGTTAAACCAACATAAAAACACACTCAAAAGTAAAGAGAAATACTTTTTTTTATTTCGAATTTTTATCGAAGTTCCGAACCAAATTTATAACTAAAACAACTACTTGTAATGCGCCACGCAATGTACAGTAGTAATTTTAATTGCCTGTTATTGTAATTAATTTGGCGCCGAACTCATACAAAAAATCGAAAATGAGAAAAAGATTTTATGAAGTGATTTTATTTTACTTATAGTGCGTTTTTAATTCGGACGTTTATCTTCGTCTTCTGTAAAGAAGTTTCTATCTACTTTTTATTTCATATCAGTAATGCTCAAAAATAATTCTGCATTACGTCTGCATTAAGTTACAATTAGAGCGCCGAGAAACCCTGTGCGGCGCCTGTCCAACATTGGCGCCTATACTTATCATAACATGGATTCTCTAAGGGTGTGCACTGGTACACTAGTATGCCGCGAAATTGCTTGCCTGCCCCGCACCGCGCCACAAGAACACAAATATTTTGGTTAAAGTGTTAAAATAAAGGAAAAGTGAAACAGAAATTGTATACCTTTAAGAACGTTATTTATTAATACGAGAACTGTACAATGTAAGTAAAATGGTGACTCAGTAGTAGAGTGCTCATCTCTGGTGAGTGGGGTACCCGGTTCGATCCAGGCTCGCGGTAGACAAATACCGTGTGCAAGTGTATTCTCGGGGTCCTCTCGTTTCCTCCCATTTTCTTCATTCCACCAATGAACATTTCTGTTTTCACCGTCCTTATATATTTTACAACTTTTTGTGTACATCAGATTAAATAATATATAATGTTTTTTTGAAATTTCAGCGCTACGGTTTTCCGTTACGTAGAAATATAGAATGAGACACTGAGAATTCAATCTTCTACGTCATACAACGAAAATCATCTTCTGATTGGTTTGACGCAATCAATTTGTATTATTTCCGTAGCTAAATGCTTTTCCCTATGTTACGTTCCTTATTCAGAAGTTTGAAGACGAGCATTCGCATCATCACTTAACGAAATAATTAATGTACAAATCTGCAGAGCACATTTCAATAAGTTAAAACACCAAAACATGATTTTAATAACAGAAATTGCTCGAAACAATGACAGGGGGCAGTCTTAACTTGCAGTACTCTTCTTATCGCTAGTTCGTGTCTAATTTGATGTCTCGCCAATTTGGCGCAGTTGATTAACAAACTCAACTTTTAACTTTTTACACTTTCACCTAAGGCTGTTCGAATCCTATCAAAGGCCGTGTTTTATCTTACTTCACGAAACTCAAGAGTAACTTCAATGTAATAGTTTCAATTTACATTTTTGTTTCTTACATGCTTTTATTATTATTTTTTTACAATGACATTTAAACTATTCAATATATTCACGGGCTACAAGTAATACGTTAAATTGTTAACAGATGGCAGTCACGAGCACTATTAATTCATATGCTTTTAAGTTCTTGAAAAATGCTTCACTTGCGTTCATTAAGAAAAGGATACGATCGTCGGATGTAAAAGCCCACATTTTTTATTTATTTTTTTACAAAAAGATGTAGGTAATTCTTTTTAAATACAAGAGATCTAAAGAACATTATTAGTAGATATATTATGATTTAATAATGAAAAAAGAGCTGCAATAAATTAGTGTTGAAGCTACCAAAATATAACAATATCTTAAAGAAGTATTAAAAGTAAAAATTAATTTTAAATGAATAAAATGAACTAAATGACGTGTTATAAGGCATACAGAAATGCTATTCACCACTTATACTATTTCTTTCGATCCATTTTTGGTATCTCTTGTTAACAATACTAACAAATCAAATACCATCTGTATGTTGATGACAAGCAGTCAGCTAATTGATTACATCATAACATGGCGGCACCCGATTAAGCGCAACACTGATACTGTTTCGAAGAAAGGCTAACTCTTCATAAATGCATCACAGAAAGAAAAGAAAATGCTTTCCGTAGTCTACTTTAACAGAAGAATTTTTTATTGCAATAAACAAATACCACCGGAAATGTCAATTCTCCCCATCATCATCCACTTGGCTTGTTCCCTAAAGGCCTGTAAAGATTCAAATTCAAATTTGTTTTAAGAGCTCTTGGTGATTTGACTCTACTTTCAATATATTTAAAAGTAATGGACAAATGACAATCAAAATTGTATATTAGAAAATTAGTCAGATTATACTTTGAGTATTTCTGAAATGAACTAATACATAATTTGAAGATGGGAAATTTAAAATCTTGAGCTATGCCGTTGTAAGTTACGAGCTTCAAACATCTCGGCTAAAATAATTAGCTTGAAAATATGAAACAGTTCATTTCATAAATGCTAATAAATATTATATAGTTCGCGTTTCAAGAGAGAGAGAGAGAGAGAGAGAGAGAGAGAGAGAGAGAGAGAGACTCTCTTTGTTTTTTATTTGCTTTGTAAAAGAACTGCAGTGAACTTCATAAAAATGTACTTTCAAAGAAGTAAAAGCTACGGTGGTAACAACAATGCCATTTGTGTTTTTACAAACTTTGTTATGTGAGTATAAATTGGCGTACTTGGGATTGCATAGATTAAAATTAGTAAGGAAATAATAGGAAATGTAACAGCAATATCCGGCAGACCCTTTTGAAATGCATGCAGTGAAAAGCATAAAAAATATACACCAAATATATGAAAAAAAAATATAGACTGAAGTCCTAGGGGAGGCAAGTGACCCCTCCCTTGTCCCCCTTGCCGACGCCCTTGCTCACCAAATGTTATGAACATTTTGGATAAACGTTGCATTCTGCATCCTCACATCTTATAGAGTGAAATACTAGATTTGCTAACAGAAACAGTAGTCTGTTTAAATCAATATTGTTCTGACGCCTGGCTAACATTTCAAAACAACGAGTCATCTCCATAGTGACATTATTTACACTATTGATACTGTCTGAATCTGAAGAGTTTCCTGGTGTTCCTTACTTATAACTGTTACTGTATACTTATGTATGTATGTTAGAGTAACATTTTGTTAGTTTGTATACTGAAACTGACAATTTTACCAGGTGCGCCGGTTAATTTTTTTTTAAGAGATGGCACTGGAAAAAAGAGTTGGTTTACAGTCCCATCTCTTATGGCATTTTGTTGCTGTTGGTACAGTACCTTTCAAAACACTACTGATGTTTAAACGATTTCGAGTTCGCGTTATATTTTTTTTCTGTGATAAACATGTCGAGTTTTGAGCGAAATAAAGTGCATTTGCGGACGTACTGCTTTTCTTGTCCAATCAAAAGAAAAACACGAGAAAAAGCTGTCGTATACTTTTGGAAACTTACGGTGACAATGTTCCAATGCAAGGCGCTTGTGTGCGTTGGTTTAGACGATTCAAAAGTGGTGATTTCGACTTGAAAGACTTGAAAATACCCAGGTCAAAACAAACAAACAAACAAACAAAAAATGAAGATGCCGAATTTCAAGCATTGTTGGACGAAAATGATACGCAAACTCAATAACAAATGCAGAGAGGTTGATTGTTGGTCACCGAACTATTTGTGATCATCTGCATGCCATGCAAAAGACGCAGAAGGCAGGAAAATGGGAACCATATCAACTGAACGACAGACAGATGGAAAAGCGAAAAACGGTGTGCGAAATTTTACTTTCTTGGCATGAAAGAAATACTTTTTTTTTGCATCTGATTGTTACTGGAGGCGAAAAATTGATTTCGATAATCCAAAACGAAGAAAATCATGGGTTGACCCAGGACAACCATCAACAGCAAGACCGAATTTCTTTGGAAAGAAGACAATGCTGTACGTTTGATGGGATCAGAAGGGTGTCGTGTATCATGAGCTTCTGAAACCAGGTGAAACAGCTAATACCGTTCACTACCGTCAACAAAGGATCATTTTGGATTGATCGAAAAGCGACCAGAATGGGCTACAAGACACAACAAAGTTATTTTGCAGCATGACAACGCCCCATCACAAACAAAGAAAGTGGTCATAGACACCATTCCTGCACTTGGCTGGGAACTCTTGCCCCACCCGCCGCACTTACCAGACTTGGCCTCTTCCGACTACCACTTGTTTTCATCAACGTCTCATGCAACAGTTCAATAATTACGGAGATGTCGAAAAGTGGCTTCATGACTGGACCACTTCAAAAGATGTACAGTTTTTCTGGGAGGGCATCCACAAATTGCCAGAGAAATGGATAAAATGTGTGACTAGCGATGGCCTATACATTAAACAAATCATTTTGTACCTTCCTCTCACATTAAACATGTTTCTTGTCAGAAAAAAAATAAGAACTATTAACCGACACACCTGGTAGCCATGTAAATATTTATGATTGTTTGCTTACCAGTACAACCTGTTGATATATAATTCCTTACGTATTTTATTTAATAAACAAGTATAGTGATACATTGTTATACCAGTTGCAACATACTTAAAGATACAGTGATATATTTTTTTATGTTCTACAGGTATCCATCTCTAGACTATGTATCATAGAATAATTCCCACTATAATATGGGTTTCAATTTACTCATGTTCCTACAATATGTGCTATGCAATGCCCAAAAATAAGAGCCTGCAATTTGCTTTGGGAGGGAGCAAAGATCTCAACGGAGACTGGCGGACGAACATAACGGCTGACTTCGAAGGAAAGACAATCAACGACTGGAATATTAATGTTAAGAGATTAGAAACCGACAGAGAAAATCACTTACATATAGAGGCTGAAGTAGTAGGTGAGTATATAAGGTAAAAGAGCACATAGGGTAAAGGACCATATAGAGTAAAGACGCGAAAGAGGAGAACTGAAAATCAAACTATGGACAATTTACCTAACTGTCATGTGTTTACTTGTTCGAAATGAGTAAGATAAATATAAAAATACTTGCGTTTTCTTTGTAATGTAATGGTAAATTTCTGTATTTTATTCCGTAGTGTGTTATCCGCTTTCCTTCATTTTTACCTTGTGATAGAGTCACTGTTTTGTTTAAACTATAAAGAGACCCAATCTCAAAGAGTGGAGACAATGCAGGCGCTGTTGGAAATGGTCTCATAATCACTGCAGTGCAGATTCGATACTAGGTAAAAAGAAAAGAAAACTCAATATGTTGTTGAAATCATGTTATCTAAATAATGTTCTATCTTATTCGTGTTATGTAGACTAATCCCCCTATTCACTTTGATATTTTGACACAAAAAGGCCAAATTTGTCACAAGAATAAATAAGTAATTGACTTTATCAACACAGTTTAATGAATAAGAAATTGACATCAGCAAGTTCCAAAGCAAATTCTAATCAATAAAACAGTGATTGCAAATTAGAGTAGCTTTCAAAAACGTTGCCCCAGTAGCACAACGACATGGGGTTGTTCACATAGTGCTTATATCGGACCCACATAGTCAGTATTGATAAATACTGGCTCATTTTAGCCCACTTGGTGTGACCCGTTCCAATAAGGTTATTACATAGGTATGCCCATAAAAAATAAAGCACTCTTTAGTTCACTTGATGCAATATGGGCACCATAAAGGAATTACGTAAAATAATAATTCCCGTAAAATAATAATGTGGTATTTTGCGTGAAATGTCTTAATTTGCTGTGAAAGGAATTTTAACTAGTGAAAATTTTATACCCCCTATGATTTCGGTGATAAATACATAAGGAGATAAATATAGGCAAATTGATGTTTACCCATGTTGTTAAGAGTACGCATATCGTCTATCTGCTGTTCCCCGTTTTCAATGAAAGTGCGAATTGATAAGATGAAAAGACAATGGCGGTTTGAGAACTGAGTTCGAAGTTAGAGTCTGACGTTAGCAATGGTCCTGCCTGATAAGTAATTTATTAGTTAGCATTAATTGTAAGGTAAAGATTTACTGTGTTTATAAAATGGTAGCTGATATTTAGATAGCTGTAATCAAATGCGGACACGTTTGTGTCTTACTGCCAGGAAGAAGAATTAAGGTACAGCTCATCAATTCTGAAATATTTCAGGAGTCGATACCCAGTAAGCCAAATGCCGACCAAGACGGGGATTTTGGTCGGGCCGCTATCGGGGATAGACGGGACCCCGACTAGTAGTCAGGAAATAGTTGGGGGAAGGTCAGCGCTGACCTGTAAGTGGTTTTTGATCGTTGGGCCAATTTCCGGGCCACCGTCGGTCTTTCGACTTGCCGACGTAAGGACGTAACTCCGCCGAGCACCCGCTTACCGATGTCGGCTCCTTGTCGAGTTTTTCAAAATCCGGCGTCAGACCGACATTCCCCGACCAAATGTTGACGTCGCCTGACTTGCTGGGTAGTAAGTAGTTCCAAATTTGAAAATCTCCCCCTGAAACTCGGGAACCACTCTGCTATCTGGATGAATGGTACGGGTTTAAACTCGTCTTCAAGAGGCTTTTCCAACAATTCTTCAACTACATTCCTAGCCCTAGTAGTTCCAAAGTTGAAACTAACCCCGTCCTGAAACTCGGAGTTCGCCCCTGTGATCTGGATGAATGATTTGGGTTTAAATTCATTTTTAAGAGACCTTTCCAATGACAGCTCAACTACTTTCCAAGCCCTAGTAGTTCCAAAGTTGAAAATCTCCTATACTGGGATCCGCCACTGTAATTTGGATGAATGATACGCGTTTGAACTCATCATCAAGAGGATTTTCCAACGACACCTCAACTTCTTTCCTAGCCCTAGTAGTTCCAAAGTTGAAAATCCCCTCCCCTCGTTACTGGGATCCTCCCCTGTGATCTGGACGAATGATAGGGGTTTGAACTCGTTTTGAGGAGACTTTTCCAACAACTCTTCAACCATCTTCCAAGCCCTAGTAGTTCCAAAGATATGAATTGACTCCTATATCTGGCTTCCCCCTTGCAATGAGTATAATCTATACCAGCGTTTCTCAACCTGTGGTCCGCGGACCACTAATGGTCTGCGACAATAATACAGATGGTCCGCAGCTGAACTTTAAAATAAATCAGTTAAAATGATCCATGTGAAATATCTACTAAATTAACACTTCACTCATCGGTGAAGAAGACAGTCATTTTTAGACTATCACCGAATGAGTTAGATAAGTGATTAGAACAGTAGACTTGTGTTCGGAGGTCACTGATACAGTCATCGTGACAACGTTTTCCGTAGTTTATCCTCAGGCATTCCAAGCAAATGCTGGGATGATACCTTTATGATAGCCATGGACGCTTCGTTCAGATTCCTAGGTTGTTTATTCATCCTTCCATACTCATCCGTGCACGTTCGCAGTCGCGATCACGAACTCCTCGAAGCTAAGAACCGCCGAGGCAATTGGAAGCATAGAAAGACGAGTAATAAAAGATGGATGAAGGGATCAGGAATATGGTTGTACTTCCTGCCTGCTCATTTTAACAAACTTTAGAACAGAGAACCGACAAGGCTTGTAATAAAAGAGGGCTCAAACGATCAATATGGTGGTTGTTTTCCTCGCTGTCCGCGAATAACCCAAGAGGTTGAAATGCATCGTTTTTCTCGCTGTGTTGTCTGACTCGAAGCAAATATGTGTTGTCCAAATTTCAGCTAACTGGTTGATTGGTATTTACTGTTACCATTTGCGTGGAAGTGTTCAGTATCCCTTGTGAAATGCTGAGTGATAGTTGGGAAGAGTCAGTTGTGCGTTAACTTCAGTTTTCGTATATTATTTGAGATTATTTAAAATGGAAAAGGGGCTTAAAACGGGTACTTTGTAAAGAAGAGTGAGTGAAACGTGTAGTGTTAACGTTCATTTCGACTTCAAGGCACGTGTTGTAGCGGCAAGTGTATTTGGCGGTATTAAAGAAGAAGCAAGCAGTTCAAAGAAAAAATATAGTAGAAAATATGACAGTTCATATCTGGAATTCGGTTTTACCTGGTGTGGTGATGAAAGTGAGCAGAAACCTCAATGTGTTGTGTGTTATGAAGTGTTCTCGAATGAATGCATGAAACCTGCCAAGCTCCGATGGCATTTGGAAACTAAGCATTGTGATGTGAAAAATAAGCCATTGAAATATTTTGAGCGACGTTTAGGGACATTAAATTATGGGAAAACTTAATATCGAGCGTGGGTTCGGTTAATAACAAGGCACTGGAAGCATCATACCTCTTGAGTTTGCGCATAGCAAAAACGGGAAAACCTCATTCTATCGGGGAAAATGTATTACTTCCGGCTATAAAAGATGTGGTAAATACTATGTTCGGTAGCAAATTCCTAAAAGATATTGACTTGATTCCTCTTTCAAATGACACTGTCGGTTGCAAAATTAACGATATGGCAGGTAACGTAGAATCTCAGTTAATCGACAGAGTTAAAAAAAAAACATATTATGCGTTACAGATCTAGGTTTGTCTCGATTCAGAGATCTAGGTTTGGCTCGATTTTGGATATCCTCTTCAGTGCGAAATGAGTACCCTGAACTATCCGAAGATGCATTGAAAATTGTGATGCAATTTTCCACAATATATCTTTGTGAGAAAGCTTTTCCATTGCTCATTGAAATAAAAACATAATACAGAAATCGTCATAGTATGAGTGCCGATCTTCGTATAAAGTTGACCAATATTCAGCCAAACATCCAGCAGTTATGCAAGGACCGACAGGTTCAACCATCTCATTAAATGTAAGTACTATCATACAGCTTGTAATTAACCTCTATTTTGGAAAATATTGAAATTTGCTCAATTATGATAAACTTTTAGTTGTTTACTTATAATTTGATTAGTAGTGTTTGTATCTATATTCAAAACAGTTTTGTTTACGTTTATTAAGCAGTAAATGGCACAGTACACATCAACGGTTAGTATTCTGTGAATATGTAACAAATAATTTTGTGGTCCGCAGAATATTTTTAGACTCCTAACTGATCCTTGGACTGATAAAGGTTGAGAAACGCTGATCTATACGGATTTGAGCTAGTCTCGCCGAGACTTTTCCAACTACATCTCAACCACCTTCCTAGCCCTAGCAGTCCCTGAGTTATAAGTTATCTACAGACGGACAGCAAAAGAAGAGGAGGGAGAATTCCACACTATTTTTGCGAAACTTAAAGACGATCAAGTATTAAGTGAGTATATTATTACTCAAGTTATAAACAGCCGCGGCTGCTGAGGGGGAGCCAGTGTGCCATGGCACTACCAATGAATAAAGGAAAAAAAAAACAATGTATATTTCATTATCTCATATCACATACAAGCACGGTTCCTCGCTATATTTGCAACCTGTTCCAATGAAACCTGTGACGTTCCACCCGACGATACGTTACTCTCTGAATCACATTGTGCCAGCTAGAATTTGGCTCTCCCAAATGTCTAAAAGCTGGTTTCTGCGCATGCGCATGACTGGAGACAACTCTTCAGAGATACGGCAATGTTGTGCCAGATTGAAGGCTGGCTCATGTCGAGGGAGGGATTATTTGGCACAGAAACTCTTCGAAGTAATGAGAAACAGACACATTTTCAAAAAAAGGTAAATAATATTAATGAAGAATATATATAGATGTTTACTACTATCTTATTCCACAATTGCAATGTTTTTAACGTAAATTAAACCTTAACATAAATAAATATAATGTGTTGGCGGGCTCTGAATGTAGGGTGACAATTAACAAATTTACCGCTTGTCACTTGTTTTCACAGTACGTCAACTGTTACTTGTCAGAAGAAGCGCTTTCGAGTTTTCTTATGTTATGAAGAGTATGTAATCCGTAGCATTAAGTTAAATAACTACTTTTAAGAACTGTTTCGGTAGCTGACTTAATTATAACGAAGAGTAAGTACAAATTTAATTTGAATAGCTGTTTTATATTTTATATTTACGACATTCGTAGTAGACTGTCAGAAATACTCGGTAACTTAAGTATGGTGACTGTGGGTGCAGTTATGTTATTGTTTATGTTGCTTGTTTATTGGGGCCATCTGCTTACTGGAGCAATCTGTGAATAATTTGAATTTAAATTTTAAGGTCTTTAGGCAACTTTGACTCAGGCCGGATGGATGAGATGAATTGGTGGAATGAAGAAAGTAGGAGGAAACTGGAGAACCCCGAGAAAACTCACGCACACTGTATTTTTTCACCAGAAAGCCCACATGGCACAAGCAGGGTTTGAACCGACGAACCCAAGAGCCAGAGGTGAGCGCTCTACCATTTAGCCACCGTGGCCTGTGAATAAAACAGAGACAAAGCAAATTACAACGCGTTTGTCAACTTAAATTTACTCCAAAATTTATCGTCAGGATGGGGTTTGTTGCTTGCGTTGCTTCTAATAGGAAAGCAAACAAACCCCTGCAACACTGCGAAAAAGAATACACTGATTTGAATGTTAACACATATGAGATGAAATCTGTGACATTATCTCTAATGTATTGATTTTGTTGGCACAGTAAATCAGTATTGTTTACGAAATAAAATTCACGAATTTGAATTTGAATTTAATATTTAAGGCCGTTAGGCAGCTATGGCTCAGACCGGATGTATGATAATGGGATGAATTGGTGAAATGAAGAAAGTGGGAGGAAACGGAAGAACCCGGGGAAAACCCACGCACACGGTGTTTGTCCACCACAAAGCCCACATGGCACGAGCAGGGACTCCGAACTTGTTCGTGTATATTCACTAACTTGTTACTGATATTTCCTCCTTACTTTACAGCAGCACTAAAAAAAAACAGAAAATGTCCCTAGGGAAGAATTAAAAGAAAGAAGTCTGTTCGCCTATTGTGGGATAGCCTGAACAATGGTATTTCTGTAGTTTGTGTAAGGGACAATTTTACATATTTTACGCATAAACTAAACTCATATGGAAATTCGAACCCCCCAAAGCCTTGGACCCCTCTCGAAATAAATTTCTGCGTACGTTCCTGTACTGGAAGAACAGAATATTAAAGCTTCAGTGAGTTCCGCGATATTTAAAGACAAGATTTCGTTTTCCACATCCTTGTGTGCGAAACAATCGTATATAAAAAAATAAATCATAAAAACGTATTTGTTGAATAAGAAAATCGCCCCAATCTGTACATAAATAAATTTAATTTTATTCATGTAATCATGTTCCTCATCTACTCCTAAACGGTTGGACTGATTTGGATTTGCATGTTTTTTCTTTAAATTTATTTATGACCTTTACCTATCCAGATGTCTTAGTTTTACAGGAATTATTATATTTTATAATACCGCATATATACGATCGTTTTATACTGGAGTATTTTGGTGCTGAACTTTTTGGCACTACCACTTCGTCAAGTCACGAGCCTCTACTATATTTAAGTATTAAGTATGAGTGCTGTGAAGTTTGAGACTTCATTACAAGTCGTGCAATGTTACCTGCAAAAACAAAATTCAAGATGGAGACGTTACATTTCCCCAGCCTCGCTCAACAACAATCAACCACAACCTTGCGATTTAATTTTTGGTCAATTTCATGTCGCTTTGTGTACTCAGGAAAGCCGAAGAGATCGCGGCCGTCAAGGCGCGACCGGGATGGTTTCTTTTCAAAACGGCACTGTCGGGGTGTAGCAGGGAAACGACATGGGTACGGCACGTCAACTCAATGAATTTTCAATATTACATTCTGAAAAAAAAACTTCACCTACGGCACGGCACCGTATGTGTGAATTAGCCTTAAGACTTTACAGCCTTGCTAACGAAGTCTGAAAAGCAAAGAAATGGAAAAAACAAAATAGATCAGTGGAGTAATATAGTTATCTATCCAGTCAAGAGAATAAAACTGATTGTGAAACATTGAGAATGATTTTTTTATGATAAATCATAAATATTATTTTATATTTATGACTAGTATTCAATGCAGTGGTTAAGAATGTAAAATAGTATATAGTGCATATAATAAATCAAACTTTTAAACGCATGTTTTATTTGTGTATCCTAGACATAATATACTACTTTTATTACAGAACATGACCTTAGAACTCCCGGAGGTCCAATCGAGGGATATCCGTCTGTTACCACTGGACCATTAAGTGAGTACATTAGCAAATCATTTTGTATGTTTAGAAATATTTTTTTACGAACTATCAATTTCGTGAAATGTCTATGAAATAAAAGAAACAGACCTAGAACAGCAGAGTAAGGTATCAATTGAACAGCAACGCTGATTAATGCCGAATACAAAGTAGAACACTGAACACAAATGTTTCGTCAAGGAGGTACCCAGAAAGAAGACCACGATTACCTTATAGTTCAAAGGATGCCTCTCCAGAGGAGTTCTCCAGAACTAGTAAAAATAAATTATACTTAGGTCCATATCACCGGGAAAGAACAAAAATATCCGCCTATATGTCTGGAAAGGTATTCCTGAAACATTAAACAAATAAATATCCTGCAGTTTGACTCTTTAAATTTTCACCTGTAAAATGAGCTGCTACGAAAATTGTAGTTATCAAGTGATTACTAGTTTAGCTGTTCTTTAATCTCCTCTTGAATATTACATCTTTCTCTCTAGTAGTCTATCAGACCTATCCTACCTGCGCCCTGAGGATGTGTCACGTAGTAACCTATCTTTTGTGCCCCAGAAGGGGTTCAAATTGGACATAAACTTATATTTTCACTACAGGAAAAATTAATAATAATTCCAAGTTTTCATGCTGAAGGGTACCATAAAGAGTAAAAACACTACTATTTTAACGATAGTAATACCTTTGTGACTCACTGATGGAAACTTATTTTACTTTCGAATGATCGAAATTTTAGTTGTACCACTATTATAACGCAATGTGAAACTATATATCTGCAGTTTTTGTGCTCTGCAAGTGCAGTTAGCAAGCGTTTATATCAGATCTCTTGTATAGGGGTAAGTTTGATAAAACGAGGAGGTCGTATAGAATGGGAAGGTGTGTCCCTCAGCTGATGGTGCCATCAACCAGTTGGGAGTTAAACTACTTCCTTTATGCACTACAGAGGCAGTTTCGTCAGTTGGAGTGGTGATTTCATGAAAACTGTGCCTCCGAATGGACTTTGTTTAAAATGTTTAGGATTTTTCTACGCTTCGATTTATTTTAACACCAAGTTTGTTGTTCGTTTGTGCATATGTTAAATCTGGACTGCAAAATATAACTACTTCATCTTATTTAACAGTTATTTAGCTGTAAGAAAGTGGTAATAATATTTTTATAATCTGCAACTTGATGCTCAGCGACATCTTGAAATCTTAAAAGTTAGGCAATTGGACAAAATGGAGAGACAAGCTAGTTAGACAAAACGGGATTGCATCGAGATCGTAAATAGGAATTTTCTGAAATAATTAAAACTGCTTTATATAACGATAGAAAGAGGAGGAAATGTTCAAAACTATTTTGTAGTTCTTGTATAACTTATCTAGAGAGAAATTACGTTTTTCGTCTGTCTTTCACAGTGGTTTATTTATTGATACGTTACCTTCCTATATTCTTATCACTGTTGAAGTTGTTTCAATTTAATTTTTAAGGCCTTTAGGCAACTTTGGCTCAGGTCGGATGGATGATTGATAGAATGAAGAAATTTGGAGGGAACGGGAGAACTCCCAGAAAATCCCCACACACGGTGTTTGTCCACCACAAAGCTCACATGACACAAGCAGGGTTTCACTCGACGATCCCAAGCGCCAGAGGTGAGCGCTCTAACCATTGGTCCACCGCGGCCCTATTATTACTGTTTTCATAGCTTCTGTACTCAGAAATAAAGATTAAAGATTTATGTTATAAATTGTCAATGTGTGGTTAAATTTACTATGTGCTAAAAGTTCTTAATTGATTACTTCTTGAAGCTAGCCATAAAATATAGATGGGAAATTATACTTTTCAGAATCCAATTTTGTTTATACAACATTTACAACTCAAACAACTTGAAGGAATTTGATCATGATGAACATATGGATCACGAACGAAGCACTCTCTCAGGTGTATCCGAAGGTTTTTTTGTTTATCCCCTTTGTTGACGTACCAGCAAGAAATTCAGGCTCAAAATATAAAAAAATACACAACATTCTCAGCGTAACATGACATGAAAAAGAAAAAATCATCAAATTAGAAGAATAGAATCTATAGAGGATGTCAAGTGACAGTGCAACTCACTTAGGTACGAGCGTTTTATTTAATGAGAAAACAATCCCAATCCCAAAACAGTATCACCAACGAAGAGTCTACTCTTTCAGCCTAAACTTCGCCATGTAAAAGAAGACAATAAACTAAACTAAACTATTAATTTCAAGCTTGACTGGAAACTCATACATCTCAAGACGCCACCACTTTGGCTAGACATGCAAAGGCAACTCGCTGTAACTCTTTATGAAGAGTTTACCACTTGTTCTGCATCACTTCATTCAAAGAGATGTGGGACAGCAAAAATTGAACATCAAGAATCAGGAAATGTTTTATTTTTAGAATGGCATCGCAAAGTAAAATAGTAGTGGTGATAAGGCATCACCCTATTTCAATCCGCTGCGGATCTCGATACTATCTGACATATTATTACCTACATATATTTTGATTATGGGGCCATTGAGACACTCCTTACAAGCTGAACAAGTTTTCTCGGAATTGCAAAACAATTTTCAATTAGTTAAGTTAATTCCACTTGGAAATTTTTAAACAATTGGAGAGTACGCGGGAATAAAGATGAAAGTTCATTTTGAAAGATTTTTATTTTATAGCGCCAATCGATAGAGGGCAACATGAGGTTTCTATACGTATTACCATTTGTCATAGAAGAGCTTAGAATCCCATGAAAGAACTTTGAGCTCATTGTATATCATATCTCAAATAAAGCGTTTTAAACTTTAAAAAACGAATATCTCAGAAGTATGAAAATGTGACTTTCATCTTTATTCCCGCGTACTCTTCAATTAATTTGATTTAGTTTCTTGATATTTCCTTTACAATGTTATTTCAGAAGGTTGTTTCATTTGGTAAAGATTCAACACAAACGTTCAACTACAGTATAGTGTATTAATGGATAAAACTTTAAATTAGACTACAGTAAAAATCTTAAGTTTAATTTGTATTTTATTTGATTATTACGTATTCTTAAAATATTAATTCTCATATATGTTTATTATTCAATAACACTTGGCTAAAGTATAAATTAGTTTTGCATTTTTACTTCCTTAACTACTCACTCAAATCCCTCTTTTCCAAGGAATTTTGGAACAGTCCAAAAACCACTTCTAATGCAAGCACGTGTTACAATCCTAAACTAAATGAATCACCTTACGCATGTAAAGACACTTTGCTTTAGAACTCGTCCAATGCGGAGCAGCAGTTTAAGCTGATCTTCCATTGAGTAAGTCACTCGAACAAAGTGCTGCTATAACTTTGTTGTAGTGTGTGTATATGTGTTCGGGAGTTGAACTTGACTTTTATCTCACTCGAATAAGGCATAATCAGTATCTTAGCATTAATGTTTTGTTGATCCATAAGTATTTTACCCGATTATAATAGCGTGTGAAGTACCCGATGTTTTTACTTACTTCCATTTTTGGCCTGCGTTGTTGAAACTGAAGTAAGTTTTCTTAAAGTTTGAGTAATATTTTAACGAGGTAACCTTAATGCCACATCAACCTTGTGTTTCACTTATGGGCACTGAGGATAGAGTACACTGGCAGCCTATCCAATTTTTTTTTAGCTAGTTTATGATTTAAGGTAAGTGGGTAGGTAGGCACGCTTCGAAACAGCATCTTAATCAACTTATATCTTTACGAATATCTTTGTGTTCTAAACAAATGCCCTTGTCTCACGGCCATTTATATTACTGAACACTGCACTGTTTGAAAAGAATACATTTTAAAACTAAAGTAAGCAATGCTAATATAAACGACGTGATGTGCCTAGGTAATCTTAAATTTTGAACAACGTTGAATGGTCAGTTACTGTGATACAAGAGGCGTCGGATGTAGTTATTGTATTTTGTAGCTATTGTCAAATAGTAACATTTTTTTTTTCGAATATTAAAGTAATCAATGCTTTTTCTTTTAATCTTTATGTTGCTTCTTTCTTTTTTCCCCCAGATACTTCGATCCCATTTGGTTACACATTACTCCCTGGTTTTGGATACTATAAGTTGCATTCGGCTTTCAGAAGCTGGTATGATGCTCAGTTTATCTGCGATGACGAAGGAGCATATCTGCTTATAATCAATTCTGAGGATGAAATAGAGGCTATTATTGAGAGTTTGATGACCTGCAGGTCCAACTTTTATCATGTTGGTGTCTTTGATGCAGATCAAAGTGGTGAATTTGTAACAGTTCTAGGTAAAGTTAAATAAGAATTTTCTCTTATTTTTTAATGGTTTGTAATTTTCTTGGCGCTTTCTTTGATTTACATTCCCAACAGGATTATAGGAAGTTAATACGAGGGTTGTTCAGTAAGTTTTACCTCCTAGGTCATAACTTTCTTACTAACTAACCTCTTTTAAATGAGTCATATCAATTTTCTATATAGTCTTCCCGCATCGATACACTTCCGCCATTGGTTCACTAAGTTTCTGCATGCCATAAGGGATAAATGATGTTTGCTGTTGATGGCTCCGATGACACACCTTCTTGACAACCCCGTCGGTCGTAAAGTGTGTTCTCTTCAGACGTTTCTTCAGCTTGGGAAAGAGGCACAAGTCAGGAAACGCGAGGTCCGTGCTGTAAGGTAGGTGAGACAAAACATTGTGGAATGCAGCTTTTCCAGTGGGGTGGTTGTATCTCGACTTATGTGGAGAATAGCGTTATGTGAAGAATAGTGAATGATTGCATCTTTCGTTGGACGAAAGCAATGCAGTGCCCGTAATTTCTGATACGTCTGCACGTAACGCGCAAAGTTCACAATTGCATTTCCAGATATTCAATGAGCACAACACTTGCAGTAGCACAATGTTTTGCCTCACCTACTTTACAGCCCGGACCTTGCGTTTTCTGACTTCTGGCTCTTTCCCAAACTGAAACAATATCTGATGGGCACGCGCTTTGCGTCCGACGATGACGTTGTCGTTGGTATCGTCAACAGCCGACCTCAGTTTTCTCTGACGTAATGCTCTGATGGCTGAAGTTTTTCGACACGGGTGGTGACTATATCGAAAAGTGATATTATCGTTTGAAAGAGGACATTTCAACCTTTCATTTGAATGTAAAAACATAATTCTCTCCGTTAATAAGGAAGTTATGACCTAGGAGGTAAAACTTATTGAACAACTCTCGTAATTAATAAAATTGGCGCCATTAAAGTGTTTTTTTTTTAATGTACTGTTTTTCGTAACTAACTTGGTTAAATAATAGGCTATCATTGAGAAGAGCTGGATTCGATTTCCGTTCCCAACAACTGCTTTTTCGCTTCTTTCGGAAACTATTCAACCGAATTGACGTTTCCGAGAAAGCGCAGAAACATTTCACAGAAAAATCATCATGTAGTGGTCGGAGGTGAAAATGAATACAAGAAACTGTGACCTACTCAGAAATCAACTGAAATCTAAAACATTTATTTTTCAATTTAAAAGGTATGAATTGTTTATAAACAATAATTATTACTTTTAATTACATTTTAAAATATGTAAAATGAAAATGAAAATGCTTTTATCTCTCTATATAAAACCAAATGTCTGTTTATATTTTTGTTTGACTGATCTTACATAATTGGTTTGAACACGATTTAAATCAACATCCATGCAATTATTTCAACCAAATATTGCATACGTGTTCCTTGGGTCCAGGCACAGGAGCTTTAGGTATTTTAAGTAATCGGAAGTGACTGTGCCGCGATTTAATTAATAAAAACAGTAATTTCATTGTTTAAAGCAATGCAACAAATACGTTCATTCTTTCCGTTTTAGGTCCCTTGATAGTGAAGCTATAGATAATAGAGCCCTTATAATCCCGTTCATTCTATCCGTCTGTCCATCCATATCTAGAAATTAAATCTCAGAAACTACAAAATGTAGAGAGATGTTTGAGGTATCGTTCGAAAGATCTTGACAAAAATTAAGGTCACTTGGAACAATCCTTATTGCTGCAGTAGTTCAGTGTTGCCATCCCATTTTCTAATTTCTTAAAAAAAATAATCGTTCAAATTGCTTTCATTCAGTTAAACCTAGCTGCGCCAAACTTGAAATAAACATTATTCGACACAATACAAACACACTGAGAGGTCCTACGTTGTCAAGCAACCCTCTTACCAGTATTGCCAGCCTATTTGCAATAAAATTATCTTTTATAAAAATAGCTTCCATTATATTAGTCATAGCAGCAGCAAACTTGGCATAAACATTGTTTGACACAATAGGAACATACGACGGATGTTTCCGCCCCCAGGAACCGCGTTGTTAGTGTTGCCAGCCCATGCCAACAATATATCTCATGATCCATAAGGTGTAGAGACGTATGTGGGGTCGTTCGAGTGATCTTAGCTACACTAGCTCAGAGCCTCTGGAATCATCTTTATTGGTTCAGTGTTGCCAACCCATTTTTAAAAAAATCAATTGTTCAAATCGCTTCCATTCAATTATACCTAGCAGCGCCAAACTTGGCATAAACATTATTCGACGCAATATATTTTAGTATAACTCTGAGAGGGCTTACCAGTATTGCCAGCCTATTTTCTATAACAATATCTTTTTTCGCATTGCCTCCATTATTTTAGTCATAGCAAAACCAAACTTGACATAAGCATTGTTTGGCACAACAGGAATATATTGCGGAACCCAGTTGTCAGTGTTGCCAGCACATACCAAAAATATATCTCATGAACCATAAGGTGTAGAGAGATGCGTGAGGTGTCGTTCCAAAGGTCTTATCTAGACTATCTCATTCAAAGTGTGCGTGCATGTGTAAAGAAAGTAACTGGGAGCAGGGGGGATTGCCTCGACTACTTATATCAAAATTTATTAATAGTACAAAATAATTGTTTCTCTAATTGGAAGGAGTAAATGAAATAACGACCAATTGTTTGTATATGCAAAGTAAGTTTCGTAAGGAATAGAAGAAATTCCTACTTACAAGAAATTTCCCTAACAGTTGTATATAAGCGTTTTAATAAGGGGGAAAGTGAAATAAAAAGCTAATAATCGAGATTCCCCATGAACCTCGTTGTCAGTGTAACCAACCCATGATAAAAATATATCTCATGAACCAAATGTTACCAGGTGCGTACATATGAAACCGGAATTTATGTACAGAAAAGACACAGTGATTGGATGACAATGCTAAGAACTATTTTATTCGAAGTATTGGCCATCGCTAACGATACATTTATGCCATCGTTCCGGCAATGTGTGAATGCCAGACCAAAAAACTGTGCCTCTTGTGCTGCAAACCAGTCATCAAGAAAGTTTCGTACATTTTCGTAAGATGTGAAGCGCTGGTCAGCAAGTGAGTGTCCCATGGATGCAAATAAGTGAAAATCGAAAGGCGCCAAGTCTGGTGAGTAAGCCGCATGCGGAAGGATTTCCCAGTCAAACGTCGCAATCATTTCCTTGGCCGGTTTTGCTGTGTGGGAGGCTGAATTATCGTGAAGCACAATCACTTTATGTTGTCTTTGGTCATATTCTGGTCTTTTTTCACGCAAAGCTTGATGCAAATCGATCATTTGTTGTCGGTAACATTGGGTATTAACGGTTTCGCCAGGTTTCAGCAGTTCATAATAGATCACTCCCTTCTGATCCCACCGAACACAAAACATCGTCTTCCGTCCATAGCGATTTGGTCTTGCAGTCGATGTCGCCGGTTCTCCTGGAGTTACCCATAATCTTTTACGCTTAGGATTCTCGAAATAGATCCATTTTTCGTCACCAGTCACAATTCGATGGAGAAATGATTTCCTTTTGTACCTGGCGAGTAGAATTTCGCACGTGGTTTTTCGGTTTTCCTGCCGTCGTTCAGTCAATGCATGTGGAACCCATTTTCCCACCTTTTGAATCTTGCCTATGGTTTTCAAACGTATGGAAACTGCTTCTCGTGTCACATTTAATTGATCCGCTAGTTGTTGTTGCGTTTAAGCGTCATCCTCATCCAACAAAGCTTGCAATTCGCTATCTGCAAACTTTTTCGGTGGTCTTCCACGTTCTTCATTTCTCACGTCAAAATCTCCACTTTTAACTTTTGTAAACCACGCATAGCACTGTGACTTACCAAGAGCATGATCACCGTAAGCTTCAACAAGCATGCGATGCGATTCTGCAGCAGTTTTCTTCAAATGGTAACAAAAAATCAATGCTGTCCACACATCGTAGTTTGTAGGTACAAATTGCGTCATGTTCAACGCTATTGAACACTACACTATATCATGAAACTTGTCTGGTTGTGAGTTGCAAATCGTTATCAGCAGTCAAAACAAGCAAGTGGCGCCAAGGACGCAGTTTTACGGTAACCGCAGTGACAGCTAACGCCGTCTATGCACAAATTCCGGTTTCATATTTACACACCTGGTATCAAGGGACCGAAGCCTTTGGGCTTGTTGGTAGAATCGCAGCTCTAACTAGTTTAATTCAGAAATAAATATCTAGTTTATATCTTTAAATTAAGATTTCATTTGTTATATATATATATTTTTTAGATTTAATATATTAAATGAAATTGAATGTAATGTTATTAATAATTTATTATTGTAAAAGAAGTTGTATTAGTAATTGCAGAAGTATTAGTAGTAACAGTAGTAGCTGTTGTAGTATTAGTTGCAGCATTAGTATTAGTAGTTGTTGTTTTTATGGTGGTAGTACAGTAGTAGTATTACGACTATTAGTGTTGCCAACGTGTTTTACATTGATAATATTGTTAATTGGCGCTTTAAGTGATTTTTTGCATTTATGAAAGCTTTGTACAGAAGTAGTACTTAACAGGCTCGGCAATTTAAAGTTTGAGAAATTGGTTTTCTTCAGTACAAATTTACATATGCCGTACATTTTCTAAGTGTTTATAATAAGTTAGTTCTTCATATTTTCTGTTTATCATTTTTCTTGCCTATCTAACTTATCATTACATTACACCTAGACCATATCTCTGCGCATGATCCCCAATCAAGTGACACCTTTAGTTGATCTTAACCACTAGACCGAACCTTTAGATAACAGTTTTAACCACAGGACTTGACACACAATCAAATGTTCACTTTCTTTAATTTTTGGTTACATAAAGGAGTTGGTATCCTCTGTGCCCAATCACCAGTTATATACTTCAGTGACGTTAATTGTGTACGCAAACAGATTGGATTCATTCGGTCTGCCATTGTTATCCTCTTATTTGGTTATAGAGTGATCCAAAGCGTGTAAAACTTGATTTTAAATGTAAAAGAAGTATTTTTTATAGTGTACGGAGTTGCCTTTAGACATTTAGGATGGCGGATAATGAAGGTTCTTCTGATACCATAATAATCTAACTACCTAATACCTAATATGACTGTAACCTAATCTAGCCTTAAGACAAATCGAAGATGAGTTGAACTGCGTACCTAATTTACGTATGGAAAACCTTGGTAATCCAAACCTATCTTTTCCATAACATGTCGTCTCTAATTGAACGGTCCCCTCGGGAGTATCTAATGTTCAGATGACTTTAACATTGACTCAATAAAGAGATCTAGGTACTAGCTGACATGATTGTAAGTTTTGTTTATAACATGATTGTATACTTTTGCAGGTGAACCTTTCAAAGATGCTGGTTACTCAAAATGGGCTCTTGGAGAACCAAATAACAGCGAGCAAAAAGAGTATTGTGTATCAGTGTATATAGATGGGTCATTAAACGATATTTCATGTCTTAACGAACCAGCATATTTTATCTGTGAGCTTCCACTGAGAGTCCCATTAGAGCAACGTAAGTAAAACTTTTCAGTATACAATCTTCCATACAATAATAGTGGACCTTTTCGGTTTCCTACTCATCATTATTTTAGTCGAGAAATTAAGTTAGACAAAGTAAGGTTAGAGAACTTTATATAAGTCGCTAATAGATGCACCACTTTACTTTACCTTTTGGACCAAAACAGTGACAAATATATTATAGGAAAGCTCCTTAATAGTGATTGTGAACTAAATATCTAAATATGTAGGCTTTTAGTAAATTGTGTACACGAGCAAAGTGGAATACTCGGAGAACTAAAGTAATTATAATGTTCAGGACAACGACTACAAACATAATGATCTATATTCTCATAATCATCCATTCGAGATAAAGACATTAATTTCATGCCCAGAATCATCACGGAGAAATCCCAGCCTGGAATTCTGTGAATGATCCAGGTTCATAATCCTTCCTTTATTAATGTAATAAAGAAATGAAAGAAAAATACACAACATTTCGCGCGTCGACGCTTCTGCTAAAGAATGTAATAAACCTTTCACCGAGTTGTGAGAATCTCGTTCATTTTTGTAATGATCATCAAAATATGGTACTTTGTATATACACTCATTTCCTAGGATTCAAACTCGTGATTAGTTTATGTAACGTTTGTTGCAGTATCTATCTTAAATAGTATGTTGCTTGTAATTTAACTCTGCCCACTTACTTGTCAATTGTTATCAACCTAATTAATGACATGTAACTTTACATATTTACCCTTAGATTAGATTGAGTTTTCCAAACAGGCAGAGTGTTTCAATACGTACGTTTCTGATAATAGATAGGATTAACTCACGAGTCTTGTAATGACAATAGTTGTCTCTACTTAGATTGCTTTATCTATTACACTGACTTACATTAGATCGCCCAACTAATATTTGGGTTCAAACCCCATAGGACTACTGAGACATGCTGTAGTAGTGTTTTATATTAACATTAATATGGACGAACTTATATACTTAATAATCACATCATACACATTACATCACATAACATAATTTCTATCACTAATAATCATTGAGTGCGATGTTTTCACAAGTTCAAATGTATTGTCAAGCATCACCACAAGATATCATAGTCTTAATTAACTGTTACCTACATCCAATTACTTCATATAGTGCATTTTGAAGTTAGACCAAATGGTCTATATGAGGCGTCTTTAAGGTTTTCCGACTTTAAGTGCAGGATTTATTATTAATTGTTGAGTACATGCATTAGGATTTCCCTACTTACTAATATTTGGTTACAAATTGTGACCAAACATTCCTTAATTGAATGAAAGGTTCTGTAGAATGTCATGTGAGATTTAGTCTTTAAAAGTGTTTAAGGCCAGTGTAAAAATAGTGCAACAAACATAGTTTTCTCACTATTTTTTTCCCAGGAAGGGGGGAGAATGCAATATCCCGTGTGTTCACAGACACGGGTATATTACGTAAGTGCACTAACAGTGTTTATGTATGTAAATAGGTAATCAAAACAAACAAATGAGTAACATAAACAGTGGCAGACAACAAACAACTCCACACCAAAACACCAAATGGAGCTAGTATCAAAAGATAGAGGGAGATGAAACCAATAAAAAAAAAGCATGAAAAACTACCCCTACATTCACCTATAAAACCCAGCAGCACAGACTACTGGGTATCACTTGCTCTTGGGTGGTGAACTTCCTCTTCCTTCACATGTCCACAAAAGGTTTCGCTTCTAAAACATCCTGATACAGAGAGGGCTTCGCTTCTGATATCATCCTGCACACACAGAGGGCTTTGCTTCTGGTGTGTACTCTATCTAACTACTCTCTCCCTTTGTCCACAAAGGACTTCGCTTCTAAAACAATCTCGCTCACACAGAAGGCATCGCTTCTGGTGAGAACTCTACCTAACTCAACCCTATTGCACACAGAGGGCTACGCTTCTGGTGCATCCCAGACACACAGAGGGCTAAGCTTCTGGTGTCTTCCTTTTCGAGCACCGAGGGCTTCGCTTCTAACATGGCACCTCATCCCTAACCTCTCCTTAAAAAACACCACTCAAAAAACAAACAAACAAACAAAAACGTCCGCGCTAAACATTTCTATAATTAGTAGTCACCAAAACGCTAATTTTATTAACCTATTAACAACTTGTTAATTTATCAAATTTATAATAAAATTAGTTAAAAACTAAAACCACAAACCCGTGTATTATTTGCTCTACCTATGGCACTCTAAGAGAGAGCCACAAAAACATTACGATATAATAGGTAGATGTAGTGTTTTACTTGACTTATTTTTGGAAGTTAGAGTACAGACTCGGGCAGGTTTGTCTACCTGGTTACTACTATTATTATTGTTACTCACAGTCTGGACAATAAATTCCTGTTGCCAATTTTTGTAACATCCATAACTCACACTCTTATTCAAGTAATGCTCATCCCGACCTCAACTAAACATTTTCAAAAAAACAATATCAATCGCAGGTTGAAACACCAAAACATGATCTTCTACTGCCAAACAATCATTTTACTACTTCACAGTTTAAAATCCATGTTAGTAATGAATTCCGTATTTGAAAACTCGAGTACGATATAAATCTCTATTCAAATAAATTCGTATAATTTGGATCAGCCGGAGAGAGACCGTATTATTCGTAAATATATTGAAATAATTTTATATATATATAAGCTGTCATTACCCGCAGTTTGATTGTATTTTGTTCTTGGGAAACAGTTTAGTTAAACTAACTAAAGGATATGTTTGATATTCCAAGCAGTCAAACAATAAAGACTCAAAGAAGTACTTCACTGGTGTAGTTCAAACCTTCAAATTGTGAATAAGGTCCGACTACAAGAATGAAACATCCTGTAATATAAATTCAGCAAACGTGTAATTTTTTGGTTGAAATTATATCAAAAACGGCTCCAATAATTTTGATGAACTACAGCTTCACGTTGTAAGAGATCAATTTGGTTAGGTCTGTATCTCGAAGAACTTCGCTAAGAGAGTTGAAACAGGAGGCGTGGATGTAAGTTTCAGTGTACGTACACTTTGCAAGTACATATACAGTAGCAAAAAAGCAATGTGTTTGTAGCACATGCAAAGAATTGTATTTGGATATTACCGTAAGGTGGATTAACGACTAACATGAGCAAGAAGCTATGTGACGTCACATATGACCTCGAACCAGGAAAACAGATCCGGTTTCAATTCCTCTAGTGCGAAGTTCTGTGAAAGCTCCAGTGACAGTTCAGAATCATTCCCAGTAACACAATAGAAAAATAGATTCCATGATAAAAAGCATTGAATGCGCGCCTGTTTAATGGTTTGTTCAACGATTACACGTTATTTAAACATTTAATTGTTGATAAAATTTCGAATTCAACCAGATGGTGTTATCAACTTGAAATTAGTGTTTTTACTACTGGAGTCATTAATACGCAGATGTAGTTTCGACAAATAGTTGCGTTTATTATGAACTATCTTCAATCAGAGAAGGGTTAACGTGGGGGCTAAGGGTCAGTTCTACAATTGACCTTTAAAGTTCTAGTCAGCGCTAAGTTGAGGCCAACTCTCATTTTGGGTACTCTCATTGGCCAAAATCAGACTTGGCATCAACTTAGAGCTGACCAGAAGTTTAGCGGTCGATTGTAGAACTGACCCTGAAAGGGCTGCAGCCCAGAGCCCCTAATGGTTCAGGGGCCTTGCCAAAGGTAAATAAGTTAATTTAAGACTACAGAGAATAGGCAACAAGGACCCTAACAGAGTCTTTAGCACACGGCGCGAGTCAATAGCTCAGGGCCCCAAGTAGCTTAATCCAGCACTGTCTTCGATTCATAAAATACAAGTTTACATAACATGTAGGTGTAGGGAAGCTGTTCTAAGACCATCAGTTAAGACGCAGTTCAACAATGAAATGAAGAAGTATAAGGGTTGTACAAAATGCTGGTAGTTACAGAAGAGGTGCAATTAAAGGAGCATCGTAGTTCAAATACTATTAAACTAGCTATTCGTTTTATCTTGAAAACAGGCCTAAGAAGTTTCATGAAAATATGTGAATCTATCCTTTTTCGAGAAATCTATTTAGCAGGTTCGTTTCTGGGACTGAAATAACCAGATTAATTTGTACAAGTTATCGAACCAGTATCGATTTGAATTGATGTAGCTACTTTTACCGCAAATAGTGTGCCACGAAAGATTCTTCCTGGATTTCGTTTGTATGCGAGGGATTGTAAAGCCATATTCGGGGCTTTAGCTGGGTTTAAATACAGTTTACAAAGTTATATTGATTTTTAACTGTAAACGTTTAAAAAGTGACAGTGTTCGAGTATTTTGGAGGTTAGATCCCGCACTTGGGATCTACCAAAATCCTTGTAGCTCACGCTACACTAAGTACCTTAAATATATAGAGATCTTAGAGATACTAATATGTCTGTTACTAATATGTACGGTTATACGTATAATAAAATAACTACAATAAGGGTCAGTTCTATAATCGACAGCTAAACTGACTATAAGTTGAGGCCAACTCTCATTTTGCGTACATTAATTGGCCAAAATCAGACAGACTCAACTTAGCGCTGACTAGAAGTTTGGTGGTCGATTGTAGAGCTGACCCTAAGAGTGCCAGTTGGGTGCTCTACGGAATATTTTGTAGTAACACGTGTGTTGCTTCCTCTTATATTATTAATCTTGGTTATTTTAATTTATTGTTAGAAACTTTGGAAATGCCATAAGAAAATCCAAGGTACTCACGGCCTTGCAGGTACTTCCTTCCGTCTCATTGTACTATCATCGCCAAAATTATGTTCACATGACTTTGTTATACACGATTTTTCTCTAAGCCTACAAGATAGGCCACCCAACTATCGTTGAGTCGGCGGTGTGTGATTCTGAGAGAGTGTGAGTGAGCGAGCAAGCGTTGGAATTTTCTTTTCTTTAACAGAAAACATTATCACATGTCCTGGGTTCTGAAAAATATATTTATGATTTCTTGTAGTATGTAGCAAATAATGAAAAACTTAAGAGAGTCCCATTTCAAACAATAAAATAGGAAACCTAACGCCATTTTTATTTTAGATGGGCCACTAGTTGAAGGGTACTGAAAAGTTTAATTCAAATTGTCCAATAGAAAAGATTCTTACCGAACATAGAGAAACAAAAATGAACTTTAAAACCCATGGTTTCTTTCTTTTTTCTTTCTTAATGAATTCCATAGAACACTAACGTTATGCATGAAAAACAAGAGAAAAGGTCTGTTTTTATAAGTTCTTAAAAGTAGGGCACGATGCACGATATTTATGTTTGACAATTTCTGATATTATGTTGTTATTTACGTTATTTTGTATGGGCGTGCCTATGATATTGTGTGTGCGTGCATGTGATAAACATCGAAACGAGTATGCTTTCTTCCGAGCACCGTACTTTACTTGGTAGAACGTTGGTTTCGTATGCGGTTGGACCTCGGTTCGGTACCAGCGGCTGACTGTCCTGACTTAGGTTTTCCCAGTGTTTTCCTCAGTCACGCCAGGCATATACCGGGATGGTACACTTCGCATCAAAAATATTGCTACAGCGAACGCCGTGCAGCTAGATAACCCAAATGGCACCTTCTTTTCCCATAATCGTTTCCAGTAAACAGACCCCCTCTTTCTCCGTCCTTCGTCTCGCTCATACTAAAATCAAATAGACATGTATTAGTATCGGTAAAATAAAAGCAAGACGAATCAATATACAGAAGTTGATCAAGGGAGAAATTTAAACATACAATGAAACATTGAAACCGATGGATGTCTGTAAGACAGAGGCAGAGAAATAAGAGAGAGAGAGAGAGAGAGAGAGAAGGGGAAATAGAAGAAGAAGTACAGATAAAAAATGTGGAATTTAAACGTAGTAAAAAATATTAAGTTCAGTTCCCACAGTATAAAGTTCAGTTTCCACAAGTCAAATCTAACAGCAAGAGAGAAGTGAATTTATATTTCTGCAGGGTTATTCGAATATATAAAGGGTGCTTCAAAAATTCATTAAATCACTTTCAAAATGGAGACCAAACTTGATGGTCAGATTAAATACTTATGATTTCCAGTGAAACTGCAGAGTTTTGATACACATCTAGGATAATGTCAAATGTGTAACACACATTGTTTGTTTGCGCGGGGTTAGTCTGCAAATTCGGTGGGGTTTATTAAACATACTGGTTCGGAATACTTTGTAATAAAGGATGCTGCCAGGATTTTCAGATTGGGGGCGTAAAGTCAAAATTGGGAGGGTGGACGTAGAATTTTGCACAGTTTCTATCAACGTTTGTCCGCAATATGTTGAAGTTGGGGGTAGTCTCGAGGATTTGGGATGACATCCCCTACAGGAGCCGGGGTCTAGCGGAATCACTGATTGTAAAAAAAAACATTAGATACTGTAGGCCATGCTGACCCATTGATTTGATTTATACTTGATAACCCGTAGGATGAAGGAGAGATTTTAATTATTTCATTCCGTTTGAACAATGCTTCTTTAAGGGGTGACCAGGACCGGAAATGTGACCCCGAGAACAAGAAAAATACGACGCCGAAATTCCCAGTTAAATAGGGTTTCCAGACCGGGTCAATCGGGTTACCGGGTCATCGAAAGTGGCCCGAAATTGGCTCTGGAAGACGCACAAAAGGAGAGAGTGTGTGTAAAATAAGAGAAAAATAAAGATAAATAGATAGAGAGAAGAAGAAAAGAAAGACGCAGCAAAAATACCATAACAATACAGCAACAAAGAGAGGAAGAGAAAGAGACCAATGAAAAACATGAAAATTACATTATCATTATGCTAAACAGCACACGCACTGTTTACTCGGATTCTGACCAGTGATGCTTCGTAGGTTCTCCATAACCCGCAGATAAATCTGTTTCAATACTTCAGTGTATGCGAAAATTAAACTGGCTGGTGGGGAATCGAACCCAGGTTTTCAAATTAGAAGGCCCGCACGCTAGCGATACTCCACACTTGGCTGTATCCAAAACTTGCTTAACAAATGTTATAGAAGTTTCTTTCTAAGAATAATAACATGAAAAGTGCATATTTCTGATCAATGACGTGTTGTTAACTTTCCTCGTAACCCCCTGAGACTTGATTTGAACTTTCCCAACCAACATTCGCAAAGCGTCTTTCTTGCTATAGTGAATCAGTTGCTCCACTCCACAGTCGGAAATATTCTCCGTTTTGTATGGTAATAGATGATTAGATTATTCACGATTGCTTTGTAAAAAAATCTTCGGCTTGAACAGGATTTGAACCAATGTTAGTTTGCTTTCGAACTGTAATGTCCAGCGCGTTTCCCCTACTCCATTCTGCCAACGAGCTCAATACCTATGAATAACCAAGTTCAAAAGCGAGGAAAATGTAAAATTAAGTATATGTGTTTCATTTTGTCTGTATGTATTGTGTGGTAAGTAAATACATGTGAATGTATGTCCTTTTTGTCATGACAAATTATGAAATGAATATATTATGGCAGTTTTACGAACAAACCCAGTTTAGGATAAGTATGGCCACATTAAAATACGATCATTTATTGTCATTTATTTTAACGTAAACCAGCCTGAACGAATCTAACATCACCAAAAGAAAATTGTCATTAGCAAATCTAGAAGTTAAAACTTCAATTAAAAGTTCTAATATACTTCGTGCAATGTGATAAGTTCAACGTAACACAAATTTTAACTTTTGACAGATTGTATTGTAAGTATAATATCGCGCAATCTAAGCCTATTTTGATTTAACCAGTTTCAAAATATCCTGTTCAATTTTTGTGATACATATTCAGTCACAAGTTAGGCACCCATCGTTCCCATGCCTGGCGCTCTACGGTGCACTTAGCCTCCTATCAAACTGAGTACCAGAGTGCTCTTAGTACTCCTGGGCACCTTGGGAAGGTAAAGTCAGTCGAGCGTGGGACTGACCATTCCACCGCACTTCGTACCGTAGGTCGAGATGTGGAGCGCTACCTCCACATCCCCATGCGCCGTTCACGGAGCGTGCGAATCGAACAGGGGATAGCTTTATCTTTACCGTTATTAATTCTTGTAACTGAGAAACAGACAGGTAAAAGCGAAAGTTTTCCAGATATTTCCATGAAATTTGCTACAATTGCTCACAAAACCCACTTTCGACACTATAAAAATAATTTTGCGAAACAAAATTTTACCCCCCTTTTGGTGGTCCAAACTGAAAAGTTAAGTAGATCGAGATCGAGAGATGCTACAATATTTTATAGACATAATACAGCCTTCACGAAAAGGCCAAGAACAATGGATTAAGACTGATAACTTTCGCGATTTCGAAAACCCTACTGGTAAAGAGCAAGTACTTTGAACACAAAGACATACACAAATACACATGGGTATCTCCGGACGGCAAAACTCTCAACTAGATCGGTCACGTATTACTAGACAGACGAAAACACACCAACGCAATGGATTTTAGGTCGTACAGAAGAGCGGAAGGTGACACCGACCATCAATTAGTGATCACAAAAGTAAGGGAAAAGTTATGCATCGCGAACAGAGAAAACAAGGGGTCAAAACAACTGAAATCTGAAGTTAAACGATTAAATAATCCGAGCATAAAAGCAGATTACCAACTCGAACTCTCAAATTGCTAGCCGACTCGAGTAATAATAATGGTATTAATAATGAAATTGATGTAAAATGAGGGAGGCAATTCGTGAAACAATTAAGAGTGCAGCGATGGAACGTGTAGGTGAAAAGAAACAACAGAAAAACAAACCTTGGTTTGATGAAGAATGCTTTAAGCTTCATGAGGAACGAAAACAAGCAAGGCAACGATGACTAAGTAAAAAAAAGCGAAGCAAATACCAACCACTACAGTAACGCGAAACGAAACGCCACACTCGGGTTCAGAAACAAAAAGCGAGAATATCTGACGCAGAAGATTCAGAAGATAGAGAAAAATGGGAAGACAAATAACATACGAGACCTATACAAAGGAGTAAACTCGTTAAGAAAGGGTTACCAGCCGAGGTTAGGAATGATTAGATATGAACGTGGAGATCTTCAGGCGGATTCGACTAACTTTGTCGATGTGCGGACATTTTATTTCGACAAACTTCTTAATGTATACAACGAGGAATAAACAGGAGTATGAAATCCATACTGCAGAACCGTGGATTCCCGAACCGTGCGAGATCGAGATCGAAATGTCTGTAAAGAAATTGAAAAAATTCAAATCACCAGGAATAGACAATATTCCAGCCAAATTAATTAAAGCGGGGGAAAGGGAACCAACCAAGGAACTAAATAGTTGGTAAGTGCTATATGGAGAAAGGAGGAGCTCCCAAACGAATGTAAAACTTCAATAATAGTTCCGATTTACAAAAAAGGTGATACATCGGACTGTAATAATTACCGCGGAATCTCATTACTTCCAACCTGTTACAAGGTAATATTCTGCTAACACGCCTAAGTGTAGACGTAGATGAAAGAATTGGAGATCACCAATGTGGATTTAGAAGAAATGGGAATACAATGGGACGGTTCATCAGCTATTCAGTGATTTCAAGAAAGCATATGATTCTATCAACAAGGAAAGGTTATACAGTATCCTGATACGATTTGGAATTCCGAAAAAAATGGTTCAATTAGTGAAGATGTGTCTCAGCGACCCCATAAGCAGAGTACGGATAGGTAATAATATGTCAGA
>JAGDQP010007073.1:4512-21353 GCA_022664845.1 Lepisma saccharinum
AATATCCACACTCAAGTCAAACTTAGTGAAAAAAAATATGATAGAAAAGCTGGTTTTAAGAAATATATAAAAAGATAGTTTTGAGAGGAATAAAATGACGTGAAAAGGTACTTTAAATAAAATCCAAAAACAGATTTTAAAAGATGGAAATATTTTATTTTTATTTTTTAAATGATGCGTTTCCAGTCCTTGGGGAAACTAGTTTTGTTTTCGAAAACTATATCCTAGATTTAAACCTTAAAAATATACAGTCTCGGAAATCTTCAGCGCTGGGAAGATACAAGATTTACAGAAAGTTTATAAATATATATGTCACTCCTCAAAATACTTTTATGGTAAAAATACTGGCTAGGCTAAGAGAGTGAAACAAGTTCAAGAAAGTGGACATTTTCAAGTCGTAACATATATTTTATTACAAAGTGCAAAATACATTATTTATTATAATTATAATTAATATAATATTCATATTAACATAATTCTATTAACATTACTCCATTTTTATTGAATACTATGTTAAAAGGAACTAAATCACGTTTTGAAATTTCGCAATAAATAAAAAACTTTCGGGTTATGATAGGAATGTGATACAATATCTTCATTGGACTAATAATACAAACAGAAAAATGAAACTTCATTTTATGGAGTAGAATTTGTTTTGTTTTTTCTCCTGAAAAGTTGATTTTTTTCTAAAACTTAGATCCTTTTAACATTAGAGGACTCAATTCTTGCTATGTTATAAAAGTATATTTGATTTTACGAGCATCATTATATTGAAGTTTAGGATTATTCTCACATCAATATCAGTGCGAACTTTATTCAGAATCTATTTCTCTCGAAATGCAAGCTCTATGTTTCTTATACTTCATTTAGCCATTTAAAAAAGTAACGTATGCCCTTTAAGTATGTCAGATCATTTTCTGGAACATTGTAAACATATTTATACACACTTACCATCTCGTATACTTTCTGAGCATTGCTGCATAAATAGCATCTTATATTTATCTACCCACGCTCGTACATGATCGGAAACTATTTTCTCATTCTGAAATCCCCAACCTAATGCCCAAAGAGCGCCAGATGCTTGGGCCTGAAAGAAAATAAGAAACAGGAAATAAATTGAAGTCAGTTTTACCTGGTATTTGCTTTCATCTGTGCATAGAATGTAGTTATAAAGAGTTAAAAGAAGGTAATTTCATTAATAACATACAATAATGATCATTGACTAAAATATACCGTGCAATGAGATAAGTTTGGATACTAAAATTTTATATCATATTATACGGCCACTTTTGTGTTATATCATGTTATTTTTTTTTATCTCTTGTACAGTTTTTTAATATGCTTCATAATGATGTTAATAGTACTTCTGAATCTATGCGTAAATACAAGAATTTAAATCCCATTTATTTCCTCTGACTCGCGTATCTCATTGCAGAGTCACAGTGTTTTCTTTATTCTTTCAGTTACTCCTGTTTTTCATCAATTTAATTGGAATAGCGCCCATACCGCTTGCTTTACCATTTTTCATCTCACTAAGAGTCTTCCTAAATGCTTCTCTGAGCCTTTTCAAGCCCTTAAAATCCACCTACTGCTGCTGCTGCTTTTATACAATATTTAATGCATGTTGGGGGCAGTGAGACATTTCGTACAGGTGTTGTATATGCTTCTTCTATCCAATATTCATTTCCGATCACTAATGAGATCATCACTTTCGTCTTTCAACATTAAGACAGATTCGGTCTCCTTTCTTCTCAAGTCCATCAGCGTTGTTTCCTCCTACATCAGATTGTATATACCTCTTCTTTCGAGGTCTTCAATTCCATTACACTTCTTTCTCATCCGTATTTCCCTTGTTTTGTCTGTTTCTCTTCCGAGTTCAATATTTACCTTCTGATACAGCTTTTTAGGTTCTTCCTTACCCGTCCGATTCCGTTTTCTTCAACAAAGAGTGCCAAACCGGTATTTCTGTAGTACAGTATTTCGCGTATAGTATTTATTTTCTTTCACCACCCTATTCACTAATTGAGATGGTCACCTTTTTTTTAGATGGTCTATAAACACGTTTCTGCCCAGCATATTTTGACAGGTAGTTTATAAGGAGACCAGATGTCCGGCTTTGGTCCGGACAGTTTACTTCTTACGTGGTCTATCCGGGTGATCTACTGGTATGCGATCCTAACACAATCCAGATTCACCATCTTGTATGGATCGATTTCTGAATAACCCATTTTACACAAGTCCTAGAAATCTTTATAACATTACGTCGCGACTACATCTAATGTAATATCTTCCGAAATACACTCAAGCGACTTTGAATAACACATTCTTAACAAAAACAATTTAATGTTTATTTTATCTTCCTGACAGTCTTCTCTTTTTCCATTCTTGATATTGTTCACCCTAATAGTATAGCATGTAGCGTATCTAGTCTGATCCAAAAGAAGGTGATTCAATTTGACAACGGATACATACTAAATGCATGTAAATTACAATTCCTTTTTGAAGTTATGATAGGTTTGTTTTACGATTTATTTGTAGTAATAGTGGACAGTGTATTAAATTTATTTTGTAACAACTTGTTTTCTTCTGTTTCGTTTTCTTCTTTTGAATCTTTTTCCAAGGTTTTATGAATTCTTTCATTATTTTCATGATGTCACAAATATAATCATTCATGGATTCGTTGTTTACAGATCTAGACGGGCACATTTGTTTAGAAGGTGCATATTTCTACCCCACAATGCGTCCCTGCTTCGTAAGGATAAATTAAGAAAGGCAGCTGTTCTATGAAATATTTAGTGCTTATTTTATTTTCAAGGAAATATTTTATAGTTTTAAAATCCTTAATACTCACTTTTCCGCCACTCTAAAAGTCACCTAAGAGGAGTAAAATGTTAAGATTTGTTTGTTTATTTATAAACATTTTTAATTTTTTTAAATCATTAAGGTAAAATATTAAATATTTACCCATAGAAACATTCAGAACTCAACAAATAATTCAATGTGAAGTTTTGATTTTAAAGTAATTAATTGTTTCCACTCAGAAAATTTTACGTACAAATTGCACTAGTGAATTACTTTCAAATTTCTTTATTAAACGTTTCCAGCAAAAAGGTTCAGAAAGTCATATGCTATGATGCACAAGACCACATTTAGTTAACTGTGGTACGCTGTAACATCACAAACTATTGATAGGCATTTTCTTTGATACGGGTGGCAGTGCAAAAGCTGTCACTAGAGAGCGATTTATAAACGAAAATTTAATTCGCCCTGCATTGTAGGACACATGTGAGACGTGATTTCAGTAACGTGTGGCTCAAGTCACAGGGAACCTTTTAGAACAAATGCTTGGTCAATTAATAATTTTACGATATTCACTTGTCAAAAGTTACTTGGTCATTATGATTTGTCCGTGGTTCAGTCCTATCCACAATCTCGTAACGGTCGGAACCACTCTACCTAGAATACTTTCTCTAAACAAGCTGACTCATCGGGGAGTTTCAATCCCAAACATGAAACAAGTCATAGATAAAATAATTATAGATAATAAAACCTCTATCATCCCACCTGGCGTCAATCGAACCGAACTAGGAATCAAGTAACGCTAATAAACCATGCGGAATATCTAAGTTTTTGATGTCTTGGAACCAATAACATACAGCATCAGATGCACATCTCGCACTCCGTGCTTCTCGCGATTAAATGAACAAATAATCATTATATTATTTCATTCCTAGCTCAACTGGACTGACGTCAAGTGGGATAATAGAGGTTTTATATCTATGATTTTGTCTATGATTCATGTGATGTTTGGGATTGAAACTGCCCGATGAGTCAGCTTGTATAGATCCAGTACTTTAACTCTGCCCCTTTCGTAAACAAATAATCTCGGGCCACGTTTTCTACTTTTCCCATGTTATAGACTTACCCCTGAGGAAATGCACAATAGATTGAAAGGTTGGTATTATGAAGGCGCAAAGTCCGGAATATACGGCGAGGAGACAGAGTAAGAACTCGGTTCCCTGAAACTATTATAATTGGTTATTATCAAATCCATTCATTGATAAAATACTTTGATTTTGGAAATATACTTTGAACTAGAAAGTTTATTGACATATATCTACACAGCAACTTACCAGTGAAATGATTCCTACAAAGAGGGATCCCAATCTTACAGAGAACCAGAAACAACATACGTACATAACTGGCATCTTGAAGTCTTTTTATGTGAGCTTCGTGTATCAAAAGAAAACTCTGAAAGAACAAAAAACAACGTATATTACTACTTCAAATCATAATGGCTGCTAGCGCTTAACGTAAATTATGTCTTGTGAGATATTCATTTCGCACCAAAGATATTTCTAAATGCCATTGCGTATATATTAATAAAGAATTCATGTGTTTACTAGTTGCGCTGTTGGAATAAGTTGTCTCTCACGTTTTAAAAGATGGCTAATGTCAGAATCTACAACGCTTTTCTGAACTGTTTCTGTTTCATTTTTCAGACGATATGATATAATTACACCATTGCACTTACTGTGTATAATAAGCTCATTGTACATATTTCCTGTAGTCCTCTCTAATCCTAGTTTAATATCATAAATAGAATAAATAATAACAACAATATTAAAGAGAGTAACTAGTAACCAAGCGATAAGACTTTAACGTTCACAATTTTAGTGTTCACTGTGCTCAATTCTTACGTTTTAAAATTATATCTTTCACCTTAAAGGTGTGACCACTTCCATATAAGTCTATTTGAACATTTTACCTGAACTTCTGTAGTATATGATTGAAAGTTTGAAAGCTGGGCTGAGGGTAGAAGTCGCGTCGTTTCGATTTGTTTATTTATTTGAAGAAGGGATCTTCTACAGGTAGGTATTCGTGATGAAAACTGGCCAGAATAGAATCCAATTGCTAACATTTATTACTGCGGCGATGAACTTATGAGTTTCGTAAGCCATACGATTAATTAATGGTTCACTGTTATCAATAACTATTCTTGGAAGTACATTAGCAGATACAAAAAGTGATAAATTTTTGCAAGCCTTTGAGGAAGATAAGAGACCAGTGAAACTGAAATTAGAAATAAAATATTTCCCAAAGATTGAATGAAAATTTATTGTTCGTGTCGTTATTGTAACCGAGAGAGGTCACGTAAGAATGTACACGTGACAATATGAACTTGCGTGTTTTCTCCCCAGCCCACCCTTTCCACGTTCCTCTATAATGCTATACGGCTACACGCCTGAACTAGTTAGCAAGACTAACGAGCATCCATGGGTATTGATTGATGCTTTCTCAAATACAAGTAGATTGCATAAAGGACCACGACAACATTAATGAGACGCCTTTTCACAACTTAAACTTTGACATTATGGTTTTAAAAGATGGTCAAAAATATAAAAAAAATAATATTTTCCCCATTTTTAGTGGGCCTATCTTTTAAATAACTTCAGTTCTTCTGTCCTGTTCAAATTTACATTTTTATCTGCTTCCCACTGTCCAAAAGAATTTGAAATTTTTATATATTTGCGTGTGCCTCATGCAAATACGGAAGTTCAGAATTTTGAAATTCAAGATGGCCGCAGCCCCATTTTGCAAATTTCTTCTTCTTGATACAAATGTAACGTCCGTCTCGCCGGAGAAAATAAATCAAGAAGTAACATCAATACAGGGAGTGAGTGATCAGGACACGAATGATTTAATAGTGGACATGCGATTTCACTAAGAACATGAAGCCAGACGTCACAACTTAGTCCCACCCAGTTAGACCACTTTCTCCAATCAAAAACAATCTCTTCGGCTAACAACGATGGCGAGAGGCTTTGTAGTTGTCTGGTAACCAATCAGGTGCGTCGCCTTTGCCGATACTCAGATGTTTTTGGCTTCACTCTTTCGCTGGGCATGAAATAGCTTTAAGTATATCCTTGGATCAGAAAAAAAGGCCAGCGGCTAGCCATAGGAAATCATTACGGAAGTAAGTCACCACAAGGAGTGGATATTTTTGCCTCCTGTAGAAGGGAAAAGTTTCTAACTTAACCACAAACTTGCCTGCGCTCGCTAGCACTTAGGGCTCATTTTCAAGCCCGCTTGCGTTGCTTGCGATTTGGGTGAATAGCCAATTGAAACACGTGTTACAACACGTAATAAAACTACACCACGAAACACCATATGTTCCAATTGACTACTCACCCTAATCGCAAGCAACGCAAGCGGGCTTGAAAATGATTCCTTACTGGTCAATGAAAGTCCATGAAGCATTTACAAAATATTGAAAATACAAAAAGAAGAAAAAGAGAGCTTTTATTTATAATTAGTAACAAGAAGATGTAATTATTATTGTGAAAAATGACAAAAAGAAAGTTGACCTGGGCGAGAATCGGACACAAACCTGTCGATCAATGATTCGACCTCTATCGCCTGAGCTATAGGCCAGCTGGAAGCAAATGCTTTCCAATATCTATTTGAATCACACTCCTTGTTCGCTGTAGAACACGCGATGTTAATTCAGGGATTCTTTACTCCGACGAGACAATTCCGTAACCCATAAGACTGCATTTGGTCCCTACGTTAGCCGCTATTCACGGATGTACCCAAACAATCTTCTGTTACACCACATCTTAGTCTTTAATAGGAAGTTGTATCAGAAATGAACCACACGAAAAAGAGTTTATAAAAAAAACAAGAAACACATGTTAACTCCACTTAGGTGACTTTTAGAGTGGCGCAAAAGTGAGTATTAAGGATATATATACTCTCTCTCAACACGTCTGGTCAGCGTGGGAGCAGTAGACCAACTCCGGGAGAGGCCTCATCCTGTAGTGGATTGAATATGGCTGTGAATTATATATCAAGCGTACACTGCGATTCTAATAATAATCGCAAAGGATCCAAAGGTCCCTTGGAAGCAAATAGAAAATTGAAGTTTTGAAATAGGTTGGCAACACTGACAGTTAGACCGCAATACCAGACCTGGACCAAGATGTGTACAGTAGAACTACCTCTATACTCATCTTGGACCTGGACTACCTCTACGACCTATCCCAGTAACTAATGCACAATGCACATGTATGCAAAGCTTGTTGTAAACCAATGGACGTAATATTAACACAATTTACTTTTTAATTTGTGTATTTTAGTGTATTTTTAAAAACAATAAATACGTGTTCCTTTTTTAAGTTAAATGTTATTGAAATCTGTTAAACCTGTATGATACTTTTCTTTGTTATATTTCTTTCGTCTGAATATAATTCATCCAGGAACTTGAATGGTCGCTTTTGGTTACAATAATTATCTTCCAGTTGTTTGTTTCTGTCTAACTGTACACTCACATGTACGTAAAATAGTCAATGAAACACTTTTCTCACAGTTGTCATTGAGGGTTACGGAGTTGTCGACGAGAATCGCAGCTAAACTTTTATGAACAGATGAAAACATGTCCTAAGTTTCATTTCTTCTTGCAAGGAACAATAGGCAAATGATGTGCATAGTTTTGCCAATTTTTATATTTTCTGAAAGCACTTGTTACGCTGAGTAAAAATATAAATAGAACACCCCAGCCGTTTAGGAGCTAGGGGCTCGAAAAGTCAAGTCTTTATAATGGATTTCAATCCATTTGAAATCGTAAAGAAATAATTTATTTGGTTGCTTGTTCTATTTCAAAAATATTTTATTATTATTATTATTATTATTTATATCTCTTTTTCTTTTACTTTTAACGCCACCGATTGATTAATGCTGGCCACTTTTGTATTCCGGCTAATTTCAAATTTCTGTTTGAAAACGTTTAAGGGAAATGTAATAACTCCGGATTGGTTTATCGTAGGGCATTCAAACAAGAACAGTTTCTTCGTTTAAAGTCTGCTTGATAATTTTATCCCTCAGCATGAAAAGCCTAAATCGTAATTGAACTGTTCAAAATGGAATCCAGATATGAATATTGGAATATAAAAAATACTTAATTGTGCTTTTTCACACGGAAGGGGTTGAATGTTAAAGTTGATTTTCTATTCCATGGGCATGCGCAGCCCTAAATATTTGGTGGTGCCATTAAAAATTATATTTACAGTAAAGGTGAAACAGAAATCTGACAATAAAATGTTATTTCACACCCAGACGCCTAACTCTGTATCTCCTCTAACTTTGTAAAGCAATCTGAAAAATATTTGTTTTCGTCCGTTAACTAGAAAAAAAAAAACTTTTTAAAGACATACTTTTTAAAAACAATTTGTACTAAAAAGTAAAAAATAATTTTGTTTATGCTTGACTAAAAAGAAAAGCATGGGGCGCACTCTCATATATAGTCACTTTATAAATTCTTGAATTACCGCGCTCTATGCTTTTCTTTTTCGTCATGCATAAACATTTTTTTTTTACTTTTAGTAGAAATTGTTTAAAAAGTATGTCTTAAATTTTTTAAATTATTTTTTCGAATTATTTCAGTTTTCGGATACTTCTTCTCAACCTGCTTTGTAACCCAAATCTTAAAGTGTTCTGCAACTTGTGAAACGCAAGATCGTTGCAGGTTAGTATTTGTTTTAGGATAAATAAATCCGTATTTAAAAAAATATATTATAATATGATTTTCAAATTTAGAAATACTGTATATGAAAGTAACAATGGAATATTGCATTGTCACCTGACTTACGTCGTTGTGCAAATTTTCATCGAGTTATGACGAAATAAGTTAAATTAACATTGCAAGATTTGAGGACACCACAAACCATTGTGAACTAAAGAAAAGAATGTAAAAATAAACTTTTTAGACATTTTCTTAAACAATTCATATTAAAAAAACATACTTATGTTTATGCATGACTAACAAGAAAAGCATAGGGCGCGCTAATTGAAGAATTTATAAGGTGACTGTATATGAGAGCGCGCCCCATGCTTTTCTTTTTAGTCAAGCATAAACATTTCTTTTTTTTAATTTTAGAACGAATTGTTTAAGAAAAATATGTCGTTAAAAAGTTTATTTTATTATTTTTTTACCTAAACCCTAAAGTGTTCTACAACCAGTCAAACACCACAACGTAGTATTTATGGGTAATATTTTTTAAAAAATCAGAAGAAACTAAACTCTTGATGAAGAAAAGAAGGGAAATGAAAGAAGAGGAAAATTACATGAAGAGGACTGAGAACGTAAAACTAAATAAAACCGTAAGGAAGAAAATAAGATAGGATGTACGAAGATACAACGAAAATCTTGTTATACAAGTGTATGCCCCAACAACCTCACATCCGGAAGAGGAAATCGAAGACCAATACGAGGAGATACAGAAGATTTTGGATAGTAGCAAATCGCATTTCAAAATTGTAATGGGAGACCTCACTGCGAAAGAAGGAACTAAGCAGAGCAGTGACACGAAAGTAGGAACTTTAGATTTGGAAAAAAGATACAAGAGAGGAGAGAAGTTTGTGGAATTCTCAGAAGCCAACAGACTGTTGATTTCCAATACATTTTTCAAGAACACGCCCCAGAGAAAGTGGACATGGAAAGGCCCAAAAGGGACCAAAAACGAAATAGACTACGTTCTATCGAATAACAGGGCAATTCTGCAAGACGTATCTGTTCTGAACAGTTTCAAAATCTCGAGTGATCATAGGATGGTGAGATGTAAGCTGAAACTAAATACTAGACTTGAGAGAAAGAAGCTTATCAGAGGAAAATCGCCAGTTCTAGATCTGGAAAATCTAGGAAATACAGACAGACATTCGAGATAAAACTAAGCAACAGATTCAGCGCCTTGGAAAAGTTAGAGGATAAAGAAGACATCAATAGCAGAAACAAAATACTGACCGAGATAATAAGAGAGACAGCCAAGGAAATAGCAGGCATCAAAAATAAAAAAGAGAACAAAATCTCAGAAGAAACTAAACTCTTGATGAAGAAAAAAAGAGAAATGAAAGAAGAGGAAAATTACATAAAGTGGATTGATTACGCAGATCTAAATGAAACCGTAAGGAAGAAAATAAGAAAGGATGTACGATGATACAACGAAAATCTTATTAGAAATACAATCGAGGAAACAATGAGCCTGAAGAAAACGAAACAGCAGCTCATGATAGGGAAAAAAGCAAATAATTGCAGTTAAGAGACCAGACGGGACCGTGACACGAAATAAGGAGGAAATTATAATAAAAATATTTGAAAATTTCTAGACAGAATTGTACTACTCCGAAGAAGAGCTAGGAAATGAAGACTCAGAAGAAAGTGATGTAGAAGTCCCAGACGTAATGAAAGAAGAAGTGGATAAAGTACTTCGAGAGATGAAGAACGGAAAATCGCCAGTAGAGGACGGACTCACAGCACAGATGTTTAAATGGATAGGTGAAAAGAGAAAGAGGAATTTGCTAAATTATTCTCGATGTACCTGAGGAAGAGAGAAATACCGTCAGGTTGGAATAATGCTGTTGTACAAGAAAGGGGACAAAGAATGCGTCGAAAACTACAGACCAATTAGTTTACTGTCAGTCCTATACAAAATATTCAACCAAGTTATTTTGAATGTATTGAACGAGACTTAGATTTTAACCAGGGAAGAGAACAAGCCGTATTTCGTCGTCGATTTTGCACAATGGACCACATACAAGTAATGAATGAAGTTATGGAAAGGACTAATGGATATGAACTTAGTAAATATTGTGGATTGCAAATACAGCTGAATAATTCAAGTTTGCTGGACCCAAATCTGAAGACAGATTGTCTCTATTACACACGTACGGACAAACTTATAATGACAAGTTGAGGCTGAGCCCAGTTGGAGGACTGTGCACATGAGCTACCGTCAGGCTTCAGCAGCGAGTGTTCGATTTGGACGATGAATACGTCACTGAGACCTTTCGAACACTTCAAGCACCTTCGCAATCCCAGTTTGAATTTTATTTATGGTTCCATATAAGGCTCAGACAGGGATAGGGAAGGGAAAAGGATTCGGGAAGGTTGGCCAGGGTCTATGTTGAAGGTGCCATCCCGGAATTTGCCTGATATGACTGAGGAAAATCCCTGGGAAAACCTCAGTCAGGATGGTCGGCCGCTGGGTTCGAACCCTCTGCCTCCCGAATGCTACATCAATGCTTTACTACTGAGCTACGGCGCGGTGGCTCGGTTCCTAGCTCTAGTAGTTTCTGAGTCGAATGTTGTCGACAGACGAACGGACGATGATCCCCAGCACACTCAAACAAATGTAGAACACAAATGTTGAAAATACGCGGATTGAACGTTAGTACCGAAACGTTATGTTAACGTTTTAAATGTATCGTAATGGCCGCTTGTTCAACGGTTTATTCGACGTTGAATAATGGTTGAGAAGAAACGGGTTTAGTTGGCTAAAACAGAGCATGAATGTTGTTTATTGGTACACACACATTTAGTTTTATTTTATCCGTTGCTTTTATCACGATATAAGGTGTTAATTTTCCAACGGTAAATAATCCGAGCGGCTGCTGTGGAATTCGAACACGGAAACGTTCTGCACTTCTCGTTGGTAGCTCGACGTGTTGACCACTTATCCAAGAATCCACCTGGAGAGGCTTTTACTGTATCGTTAAAATTAAATGTTCGTTGAAATGTAGTTTAAAATTCAACCCGTTTTCAACTTGCAAATGAAAACATGAAAAATATAGTTATTTTCATTGTATTTGCTTTTAATTATAATATTTAAGCAATTAAATTAGAAATACAAGTGTGAAACGAAATCTAGGGCATAGTATGAATGATAGTTGAAAGTACGTCACATTAATGTCGTATCAACGAAATTCTAACTTCGTTGAAATATGGTTTAAAATTCAATCTGTTTTCAACGTGCACATGAGAACACCAAAATTAGTTTGTGTTATTGAATTAGTTTCTAATTATATTTCTGACATAACATTAGTAAGAAATGCATTAAACAAAATCTATTTTACCATAGTTAAAAATAACACATTGAATACACGTTGTATTAACGTCTTATCAACACAATGACGTCTTTGTTGAAGTATGATTTAAAACAAAACTTAAAAAAAAAAAAAAACAGATAACGGTTAATCAACGGTAATGAACCTAAAATCAACGTTGAAAACACGTGTGTGTGCTACTGGGGATGATATCACCAAACGAGCAGAGTAGTAATATAAGGCTTCCCAGTTTTCACTGATGAAAACTCACTCCCAATTTGTGAGGAAACGAGGGCTGTACGCTCAAAACAATAACCAATTCTTGCCTTATTCTTCCTATTTTGCAGCACTACAGTGACAGCTGTATTATGAAAACACAGCACTACCACAAGCGTTACATGTAATGATGTAATTTCCATCAATCTAAAGTAGAAAACGCTGAAGGTTAACGGAAGATTGGAAAGGGAGGGAGCTCTTTCAATGAATAATTTATCTTCCTAAATGGCTATGTGTGACTTCAGAATAAGCATGTATGTGACTGACATTACGACATAAAACTGATGTTATCAGTACAAACCACCACTGCTTGTATTGATTGTTGCATGCTTCACACATCCTTCTCATTCCATACATTTACATGTTCACATTTGTGAAATAATATTGCAACGCCACTAAAAGGCTAGCAGTTGTATTTTCTTAACTTCAACTATTGAAAAAAGTGCCGTTCTACCAATGTTTTACGAGAAATCAGTTTTATATTTGGACCCCATTGTATAATATTAATTTTCGGAACGTTTACTAGCTCACCATATTTTGATTTTTCCTAACGACCTTTTCCAAACTATCGATTCTTATTTTCCCGAGCTGGGACGCTAGCTGCCTTCGTCTATTTTTCCTTTATTCAAAAACTTAAAGCCTTACAACAGTAACAACAATAAATTACGGGTACCGTAAAACGGGGACATTTGGAAATTCTGGGGCTTCTTGGAAACCTGACATAAAAACAGTTATATACGAATCTGGCGGCCCCGGGCTCAAATCCCTGCCAGGACACTGGAGACTTTTCTGGCAGTGTTTCCATGCCTGGCGCTCTGAGGTCCACTCAAGCTCTTATCAAATTGAGTACCAGTGTGTCCTTCGTACTGCTGGGCACCTTGGGACGGTAACGGCGGTCGAACGTTCTACTGACCACCCCACCCCTCTTCGTACCGTAGGTCAAGAAAATGTGGTGCGCTACCTCCACAATCCCCATGCGCCGTTCACGGCGCGTGCTTATCGTCCGGAGGATAGCTTTGCCTTTTTTCTTACCTTTATATGCAAAAATAACCCACTATAATGAATAAGTAGTCAGCTAGTTTTCTTTATAGGCACTGTTGTGTAAACAAGCTCTATATCTGATGCAGAATGTCTACTGTACACCCTACTGTCGCTGAGGAAAAAATAAACCTTAGATGTTCTTATTTTCAGGAAAATGCACATTCTGAAAAAAAATGTGTTTGGAAGCCCCTTCTACAGTTGAGCGGAGCAGTCAACACTAACATGCGAAGGAATATACAGTTTCCAAATAATAACATGAGTTTTTGTCTTTAGCCGTTGGTGTTTTCATTTCAAATACTATTTTCAAAACGTTCGTCAATTTTCAGATGGAAATGTATAGAAACTTTGCCTGAAGTTTCGTACTCAAGGACAAGGAGAGAAGAACAAATTACTTTGAATTTGACGTAAGCAACTTTAAACTGTTATTTTGATATATTGTCCTTTTGAACAATAACATTAGTAGGTTTTGAACTTAAAGCATTTTGTCCATTTTTGTACTTTAATGTTTTTCTAGCGTTATTAATGAGCTAAGGAAAGCCCAAACTTGTTTTGCTATCTTGTCACTGAATAATGACGTAGGTAGTTTCTGACGACTGAACTTATTGTAACTCTTTTATGCCTTATGTTTAACCATGATTAATGTGTAAAGCAAGTCCAAACTATTATTTTGACATATTTTCACTGCGCAATAAGATAGGCAGTTTCTGACGACAGACCTTTTGTATTTTTTTATGTTACAGTTTCAAGTCTTTCCTTGCATTATTAATATGATATTCTCCTGTGTTTTCAAAAACGTTGTTTGTATAATTTGTCAAAACCTTGGGTTGAAATATCACTAGTCTGTCTAAAAATGATTTACCTTAATTTTCATTTCTGAGTTCTACCATATCATGTTGCATATTCTCTTTAGAACAACTCAACATTTTAGTAATGGTATCCAAGTAACAACATTTTGTTACAGGAAACCATAAGTAAGGAAAATACGTCCGCTTTAAAACTAGTCCCACTTTTGGGGTTACTTGAAAACTGACTATTTGATTTTGTCCCTGCTACAAAAAATACTTAATCATGTGTATTTTTACATAAATGAGTGTCAGAAGATACGAGGAACACCAAACAATTCTAAGTGTCCTGAAAATCCAATGAAATAGAAGTAATGGAGATAAATAATTAAAACAGTTACAGGTAGCCCCGTTTTAAAGCACTACCACTATACAACTACTACTACTAGTAATAATAATATTAATAGACCGAGCAGCCGTAGCTCAGTAGTAGAGCGTTGACTTTGCATTCGAGAGGTCATGGGTTCGACCCCGGCGGCCAATCTCCTGACTGTCCTCCCTCGGTCACACCAGGCAAATACCGGGATGGCACCTTCAACTTAGGCCCTAACCGACTCCTTCCTGCATCCTTTCTCTTCCCCTATTCCGGCCTGAGATTTAGATGCCTCGACTATTCGTTACGAAAATCAAGGAAAAAAAGTTTCATTTCCCACAGTGACAGAAAAACCTAGTCCAATCTTGCGATTTTTTTTTATAACTAGTAAGAATGAGGTATACACATTTTCTCTGTAAGACTTCAATTGAGGTTTTAATCATAAGGTTTCTGCTGTAAGTAAATTATTAATACGGGTTATAATAGTTACGACTTCTCTTTACATGTTTGCTTTACATTTTAGGGTATCCGTCAAAATCTTAAGAACCATGTCCTTCAACCGACAAAACATACGAAGAAACAGGTATGCTAGCGACCTGAACTTTTGTTTTAGGTGACATCCCGGCATTCGACTGACGGAAAATCCTTTACTGACGGCACAATAGCCGGCGTGGATGGGCTCGATTTCAATTTACCGAGCCTCCACAGTTAACTATACTATACCCACTATATCATAAGAGTTTGGGTTTTTATGTTCAAAAAGTACTTAAAAAGTTCGAACAAATTCCATAATTTATAAGGCATACTTTAATATATACTAGTAGTCTGGCAGCCAAGTCAGCAAAGCTTGTATTTTGGTAATTTTCAAGGAATGTCGAGATTGCTAACAGGTAATATGGACTTACGAAATTATAGAACTGTGAAAATTGTTTGCGGAGACAACGGAAACAATTGGCAATAGTAGTTAAATGTATAAGGGCGTCGTGAAGGCCGGGGAAGGAAACGAAGTGACGAAACAAACCAGTAAGATGCCACGTTTCAGAACTCTGTCGCTCAGGTGTTTCGCTTTTATGAATGGGTGCGTGTCAGAATTAATTTAGTAGCTACGTTATTTCTGAGCAAGCAACACATGGATCAACAAATGAACAACAAGATAAGGAAAATACAATAAATAAATAGATCGCAGTTGATGATAATTAAAATAACTAAACAGTAACATGGTATATCATTCTGACATGCAGCACATAAGCAGGAAAAAATAACATCTTTTAGTTAGCTTAGTTGGCAATACTGGAAGCAGGTTACTGTTCTAAACTAATGACCACAGATTCCACTATGTGGAAGCATCCAGAGTTGAGGACACAACGGTGTCCTCTGGTGGACTGAGTACCTAACTATTTGAACCTGAGTTTAATAAGTCTTCAGAGCACACTGCATGGATAACACAATAGATCCGACTCTCTGAATACGTATTTACTTTCTGGCTGTACTGAATAATAATTTAGTATCGCTATTCTGTATGACATTGATTTGGGGCTACTGTTACATTGGAGGCATCAGTGGTTGTAAGTAATTACAGGCGCCATTTCGTAAACCACCTATATTTTTTGTGGATTTGCCTTAGATGGTTTAGGTCCATATCAGGTTTTTGAATTGAACACTGCAAGTTAGCTTTGCTTTTACATGTTCTATGAGTGATCGGTTCGTCTTGTCGGCAATCATTTTGTCGACAGGTACGTTTCGTCGACAGTTCACTTCGTCGACAGGTACATTTAGTCGACAGTTCATTTCATCGATAAGTACAGTACGTCAACAGCATATTTAATCTACAGGGTCATTTCGCCAATGATGATTTTATGGACATCGTTTTAAGTAGAGGTTACAGACTGCTTTCATCCATAGTTAGTTAAGGATGTACCTCTTGTTGAGGGGTTCAAAAGATTACGCCTAGTGTTGCCAACAACAGAGCTGAGAAACGTGCCACAGTAACAGCAAAAAGTTGCTACAACGCGCTAAACGAAAATTTAGAAGGCGCTAAAAGTCACCAAATCAATCGAGGGCGCAAAAATGCTTCGTTTCAGCAGAAGAGGCTGCCGAAAGAGCGAGAATATGAACTGTATAGCTTTTTATTTCCATACCATTGACAGTAAAACGTATGCGGCATGGTATCCTCAAATACTTCAAACCTGCCCTATCCAAAAATGCGTTTCAAAACTGAGCAGTGACTGAGCAAGAGATAGGGGTGTTCGATAAGGCTGAGGACCTATCGAACTTAGGGTGTGAAAATTTATCGAGTTGTCATCGGTTACTCGAAACCGTTCGAGTATTTGAAATTGTCGAAGTTTCGGGTATTATAGAAAGTTCGAGTATTATCGAAGTTTCGGGTATTATCAAGAGTTCGATTATCCAAATTTCGGGTAATTTTGAAAATTTGATTATTACAGAAATTTCGGGTATACTCGAAACTTCGAATAATATTTGTCTGTGTGTAT
>JAGDQP010007073.1:21453-46962 GCA_022664845.1 Lepisma saccharinum
GAAATTTCGGGTATACTCGAAACTTCGAATATTATTTGTCTGTGTGTATGGGGGGGATATCTGTGCCACCTGAAGGACACAGGATAGAGCGATGCGATTTTGCACTATCTCTAAGTTATTGCCACAAACAACAGAACCGGCACGGCAAAAGTTGTCAGTCGCACAATTTCATTTGAAGATGGTGGCCAAAAGAAAATGAAGGCCAACGGGAAAGTGACGAATTATGATCGCGCTAATATTCTAAACGGGAGAACCGCATCGAGTGATTCTTTACACGATTACTGACCTTAGTCACCTACAGGTTATACGCTTATAATTTCATGGGGCCGTGCCCCCCGGCGGGCGCCAAAGGGAATGTTTGAAAACAGCAAAAATGGGGGTTCTTCTACGACCTCCTCATAGGAGGGGGGGGATGGGTCCGATTACAGCGGTATGTGGTCATAGGCATTTCAAAATGACGAAAAAAAGAAAATGGTAGACATAGAAAGGCGTGCTAAAAAGAGAAGAGCGGGCTCAAGTCCCGATTTCTAATCGTTATGTATTACTGCAGTACGTGATCATAGATACTTCAAGGTGGCGGCAAAATAAGAAAATGGCGGGCAACACGGTAGCGGCAAAAAAGAAAATGCGAACACTGGCGGTAGGGCGGGCCTAGCTTGTTTTTCACCCACATGCAGCAAGTATTTGGTGAAAAGAGATGTTTGGTAGTCTAATGAAATTTAATTTTCTGCTACCATCCCAGTATTCACCTTTTTTGATTTTAATTAAAATTTGATTGGGTTGTATAACTTTAAACTATTCTAAAACATATCAATAATTTGGTATAAAATCTACTTACTTCACATAGCCTATATAAAACCATGAGTCCACAAACAAGAAAGAAAAAAGGCTCAAATACACCACTGAAACGTATTACGTCAGATTCGAAAATGACAGTAAAAGATAAGTGATTGACCTTCCGTTTCGGAAAAGAAAGAAACAATGATAGGTGTTGTGTGCAGGACATTGATAAGATCATATTTCTTTCAACAATGGCAAACCAAAGAACTGAACGGCCGTCTTTCTTTGAAAGTCCGTTTGCAACGTAATACGAAACGGTTGAGAGAACTCTTGAGGAAATAATAGTCTATTTTTCTTTCCTTAAGAAGTGATCGCAAATTATTGAATTTGATATGCAAATTGACTTAAAGCCGTATGAAATGTAATGATTAGATCTTTACATTAACCCACATAGCAGAGTACGTCCCTGGGACGTACCATTTAGATCCCATTACCGTCAGAATGGTCCTGCTCCCATAGCGATGTCCTAAGGACGTCCGTGGGATACCTCTGTGGGCAATACAAACAGTTCATCCCGTATGGAGGTCCCCTGGATGTCCCCCGGAAAGCCGTGCGGGATTACCTACCTGGAATTTCTATAAATTAAATCGACCTTACTATTATTATTATTAAATTAATTATAACTATACGAAGGAGATGCCTTCGTATAGTTATACGAAGGATTAATTATAACTATACGTCCCATGGATGTAAACGGGACTTAAACAGGACGTCCTACGGACGTCCAGATATCCTGCCAGGAGATCCGTCAGATATCCCTGGGACGTCATTTTGCTATGTGGGAATATTGAGAAGAAAACTTACGCGTGATATGAATCGCAACGTAAAGACAATTCACATTACATATTTAAAAAAAAAAAAAAAAAATAAAACGCTTCAAAATTTTCCAGTTACCAGACGACACTTGATTCAGATATATAAATGTACTATGTAGGCGTGGTTGTACATTCCCTCAAACATTGACCAAAGCACCCTTTTAAATCTTTCGCAAGATGTACCTCAATTCTGCCCGCCGCATTGATGTAATCGGTCCTGGGTTGGAATCCCTGCCAGAGCACGTTTGTTTTTTCTCCCCTCCTTCCCTTTTGTCTCTTTTCTGTAATATGTAAAGGTAAAGTTCTCCCTTGTGCTTAGCACCATGCCATGAAGGCCTATACTGGGTGCGGAGTTAAGGCTCCACATTTTCTTGATCTCAGCCGTAGAAGAAGGTGATGTTATCGGCACCACGCTTCGGCCGCCTTCCCCCTCGCCCTCAGATATCAATTGATTCTGAGGCTGGTATGCCCCAAAACCGCTCGGCGTCGTTAGTACCCAACAATATTTTGTGATAATGTAAATTCACTCTTAAAGATACTACGTCTATGTCTCTTTTGTCAAAATTTCGGGGTGGGGGGCTATAGACCTATCAGCCCCCTTCTGTGTACGCCACTGCAAGGGGGCGTGTGCCCTTGCCTGAATTTTCAAAAACTGATATTCAACTTTCGTATATTTGTTATAATAGAAACGAGAAATGGATTAATTCTATTCTATGCACTCATTAGTGAAAGTTTTACTCCATGTAATTTTTCTCATAATCTTGTAGTACTACTAGTGATTGAAAAAACGGAAAAATTGAACGCCGGGAGAAAATAATAGTTTTTTCATGCTACTTTGGATTTTTCTTCTTCTTCTTCTTCTTCTTCTTCTTCTTCTTTTACTATTACGTGGTCCCTGGCATTATTTGATGATCAAAGAATTAGTTAAAATGTTAGTTCTAGTTAAAAATCATTATTGGGACTGCTCCTGATAATGTTTTGTAGCATTCTTTAAGTTTCCTCGATCTGAGCTAGAGTCCTGCAAACCCAGGCCCGACCTGGCCCATGCAGATCACTACCCCGTTTAGTTCTTTCTTTCTTTTTTGCTCAATTTCCCGTGCTTTTAGGCCAATTATCTAATACAATACATCGGCAGGGTACCATCATAGCAGATACTTATTTTGATAGTAGCAAGTTTAATTTAATAGTAGTGGTTTGCATAGGCGGACCTGGTTTTGCAGGACTCTAATCTGAGCCAAATATGTCTAAGGGCCATAAGGGGACGGAACTTCCCTCTCGTGTACAAGGACTCTAATGAGATATATTGCATTTGTAATGTAAATAGAAAGTTTTTTTGTACATTTTTGAACGTAAGAACATTTAGTTTTACCAAACCTAATCAAGAAATGCATCAGGTATGCTAAGTAATGAATATTCTCGATGAAAAAGTAAAGAGAGAAAAAAAAAACCGATCTCGGCAATAAAACAAGTTTTTTTTGTCTCGTGGAAAAAATCAAAATTTTCCCCCCTTTTTTTCGAAAATTTCGGTTTTTTCGGCCTTTAGTAATAAGTTCTACAAGCTTCTGCCCTGCAGTACAGAATAGTCACTTTTGTAATAGTACGGTGCTATTCTGAATTTTTATTTATGGCCTTTAGGCATCTAAGGCTCAGGCTGGGATAGGATTCGGAATGGTGTCGGCCAGGGCCTATGTTGAAAGTGCCATCCCGATATTTGACTGGGCGAAACCTGGAAAAACCTGTCAGGATGGTCGGCCGCTGGAATCGAACCCACGACCTCCCGAATGCTCCGCCAACGCTCTACCACTGAGCTACGGCGACTCGGTACGGTACTATTCTGCTATTGTTATTATTTTATATTATATTTGCTATTATTTTATAAATCCCACACCGTCTTTTTTTTTCCTTCATAATATTTAAACCTATAGTACTCACGGTCTAATAACCTGTATGGCTCCGCCTAGAAGAGACATTTTATTTACTTGCGGAGGCAACAGCGAGGATTAAAAAATGATGGAAATAAAACTACGGCAATTTAAAATGTTTTGAATCTGCATTATGGCCCTTAGGCTAATTTCAGGATAATGAGAGGATAATTTCACATTTTTCTGTTCATTGTTAGATATACTGTCATCCCTTCGTAAGTCCGAAGTTACCTGGTTTTCAATAAGAAATAATAATAAATGTAATTAAACAAGAAATAATTTAGTAACATATGGTTTTCTGTAAGCTTCTACATTTTAAATTAATTATCTTCCTAGATGTAATGGAAGAACAAATTATTTTTTCTGCTCAATGTTTCCTGCATTGTCAACTCCTCATACACGGATTGTTGATTACACATTATTTTTAGTATCTAGCAGAGCGTTATTTGTCGGGTTGGAAAGCGGGGAAATGCCCTGGCGTTTCATGTTCTTTACCATACTGCAAAAAATAGCTGTGTTAATTCAACACATTGCGGTGTCAAAGCGTGACTACCACTTTTTGAGTGTAAAATCAACAAACCACACGGTGTTGATTTCAGTACTGGGAGAAAAAAAAGTTACGGCAGTAGCGAGATTTGAACATGAGTTGCTAAGTTAGAAGTCGAGCGTCTTACCGATTTTTTTATTGCTGTTTATATCATCTACAAGTAAACAATTCTATAACATTAATCTAACAAAATATTCCTTTACTGCCTGATTGGCTATTTAAGTAACAATTATACCTATAAAAGGAAACAAATTAATAAGAAAGGGATAACAAATGAACAAACAAAATAGTATTAGTAAATCAAATACAGACTAACTATTTCCTGTGCAAATATATACAGTTCACAGGACTTTCTATTAATATACAGGTCTATAAAATGAGCAAAATGATTATTGCGAAAATTTTGGTCTATTTGCAAATATCGTAACACTATTTGGTTTATATACAATTGAACTGAAATAATGTCTCTTTCTATAAGCAGCATCTGTAAAATTTTGTGCGGCGAACCAATTAACAAATTTGTTCTTGGTAGGGGGAAAATGGCGGAATTCAGGTCTGTAAATAATTTGTTCGGGATTAAAAGATGTTACCATCGTTCTACAAATACGAGCCAGAATATTAAGAAAATAATTCCACACAACAGCACTATATCTACACTGCTTTAACCTGTGTGAGAGAGTGTCCACACGAGCACACTTATTACATTGGTTGTGTGGCACTATCGATTTTTCGAATAATTTAATTTGAGTTTCGAAGATCTTATATGTTAGTTGGTATGTAATACCAAGTAACTTTGGAAGACGTATTAATTGATTATTACTTGTCCGTATCATCGGTCAATTCCAATGTGGATCTTTGTTTGTCATTTCATTTCCAACATGATACACAGACACATATAATTGTTTATAAATTTGTTTAACACTAACATTTTCGAGGTCATTTTTATCGATTGCGCTATGTAAAATTTCAAGGAGAGGTTCAAATAAATAGGGTACATATTTGCGCCATTGATTTGTATTTAATGGTGTCGTAAAGTCGAATTTACTCATTACTTGCCTTAAAACATTTCCCGAAAAGGATTCTGGCTGTTCACATATAACAGTGATAGTTCGTTGAACCCAAAGTGCTTTACATTGTAATTAGATATTTTTCAACTGGAGACCACCCTCGTATGATGGTAAATACAAGTGATCTCTCTTGATTCTTAGTATATGGTTTTTCCATATAAAGTACCCAATTATTTTATTTAATTGCGCCACTATTTTATTGGGAATTTGAAGAAATTGAGCAATAAACATGCACTTACTGAGTATATAACAATTTATGAAAGTAACCCTTGAGTGTAAGTGTTTAAAACATTCCTGGTATTTAATTAATTCATTAACAATATTATGATATCACATTTCATAGTTCTGTTTGATAGTATCCTTACAACATCGGCACCAAATTATGCCTAAGATTTTAATATTGTCCACCAGTGTGATCGTGTGTTTATATTCTAGTTCACTATTCTGTTGAAATACTAGTAGTTGAGTTTTATTTTGATTCAATTTAATACCAGCATGTTTAAAACCATTGAAAACGTTCATGCATGCACGAAGTTCTGAGCAAGAGGATACAAGGACGTAGTTAATTAATTTGAGCCGTGTGGTACCTATCGGGTATCCCATTACTGTTTGTTCCAATGTGTTGGTCATATCACTCATAATTATGACAAATAAAAACTACTTAATGAGCATTCTTGGAACACACCGCATTCTAGTCGTATTCCTGGTATTAATGGGCCATTGACCTGTATGTTGAGTTTCCGGTTAGACAATAAAGTATCAATAACCGTAATGAAATTGATGGGAAAGACTAGTCTTGCCATTACGACACTTAAATGATGGTGATCAAGAAGATCGAAAGCATTGCCAAGGTCGACACCCAGAAGCCCCGCTTTACTCTTGGTATCATACTTTGCAAGGTGCAAATCTTCTCGTATTTGATTAAGATTATATTGAAGGGTACGGGCTCCCTGTACACCTCCCTGATGTGAATTTAAGACCTTTGGGATTATCGTAGTACATCTTAGTGAAAGTAGTTTAGTTTAAATCTTGTAATCATTGTTATACAGTTATATGAGTCGATTTTTTTTCTGTTTGGTATTACCTTTTTTTCTATCATTATGCCGATTGAATCTGCAAAGATATTCTCGATATTATGGTTAACCATATATCGTTATACACATTAGTTAAGATTTTAGCTAGTTTGCGATGAAAATGTTGATTAAAAAAAGTGCTGACAGACCATCAAGGCCGACACTGGATGTGGTGTTTTGTACCAGCTAATCTACTAACGTACCTAGGACAAACTACCCAAAACTTCTCGATATCTGACTTGTAAGATAAATTCAAATAGTAAAATTCCACATGTGCCTGAATCTGATTATAAAAAAAGTTCTTGGACTTATTTCAGGGCCACGTAACTTTTTTTCAAGAATTTCAGCACAAGGGCTTTGAAGAAGGCATGTTTCCAATTGTACATTCTGCGATGTCAAATGGCGTACGTACTTTGTGTTGTTGCACATCTCAACGGTTAGGCCAAGCCTCCGTCGGTTAGTGGTTACGGTCTCGTACTTCGGATTAGCACTCAAGTTTGACCTGCCATACTGACTCAGGTTTTGCAGTTTCACCTGTATGGTACCTGGACAAATCCTAGGCACTAGTGCTAATTTCGACTAGCGACAGGATGAGCACACGTGGCTGAGCCATTCTCGCGCATGCGCATTACTCCTTAAGAGTAAATATTACTTCCAAGCATGTGCTTCCAGTTGCCAACAGCCTATTGGTACAATGTCGGAAAGCTAATCCAAGAAACCCGGGATCGAACAATGGTGTAGGTTTTTTTTATTTTTTTCTTAATGAAAATAACTTGTCTCTTGTTTATATATGTATAAACGCATTAGGAAATTAAATAAAATAATTGAACAAACGCATGTGGAGGTTAGGTAAGTCAGGTACGGTTTTTTGTTGCACATACGTTAACTCATGTTTTTACAATGTGCTGTTCCTGTTGATAGTCACAAGTGCAGTGCTCGCCAAGGAACATCATCCCTGAAACGTGACGGGTTTAGGCTAAATTAGTAAATAGACTAACGCTGAGACGTTCTGTTTATTACATAAAATCAAGTTATGCACATTATCAACATTTTCGTAATTTTTCTCTGCGGAATAAAACGAGGATACTATGCAAATGTGTGCGCTTTTTAGACTTATTATTTGTGCTCCTGGCTGTTTTATATGTCAACCTTCTCTGGCTACTTATGAGTTCAATATTTTCCACACAACTGTGTCATGTAATTATGTTTATCTGTTCCAGTCAACGATATTCATTTCTGAACGAAGAAAAGTCAGCTATTGATATGAAACACTCAGGGTGTCTACCACACTGAAAGACCTGGAATACTAAAGGAATTTTCTAAATCTGGAAAACTCAGGGAATGCCCAGGGAAATCTTTAATTTATGAGGGAAACTCAGGGAAATCTATGAGGTGGACCTGTCCACAATTGGTAAGAGACCCCAACAAGACGGAGGTTGTGAGTTCGATTCCCACTGCTGATAGGATTTTTCAATGTGTTAAAATTCTCTGTTTAAAAGATTTTTACTTGTGAAATACGAATAATTTACAACATTCTTGGACTGGGTGGCGATAGGATTAAAAGAAACGTCCTTGCTTGTTATTTAGATGTTCCACTATACTAAGAACTCAGGGAATTTGAAAAAAAAAATGTTAGCATGGAAAACCCGGGAAACTAAGAGAATTTCAAGTCACAAAATTAGTAGACACCATGTCACTACTTTTGTTCATAGTTGTACCATTCCAGCTTTTGGCAGTGTAACTGAGAAACCTTAGTAAGATGAACGGCCGCTAGAATCGTTCCCAAGACCTTTCGATTGTTAATCCAACGATCTATCAACTGTTGGTAAACTACGCTCGCTTAGGCTAGGTGACCGTAAAGTTACTACAATGGAGCAGCTTCCGAAGAAATATTACCAACATCTTGTATTTAAGTTTATGAATGTAGCAACCTGATATTTTTTGTTTCGCATTTGGGATATTACGTTTTATTAAAATAAATGCATCATATGACGGCAGGAGAAGGTTAACCTAGGAGATGACGGCAAGGACCTGTATGTAAGGAAAGTTATGAACAAATGGAGACGGCAATAACAGAAGACAATGGGAAACTTGGACCATATACTTGAAATTCATTGTAGCCTTCCTTTATGTTCAAATTGGTGGCTTCAGTGACTTTCTTGTGTCGGTCTAGTTATCGTCCAACATCGACAGTGAAGAGGATAAGAATGTGCTGATGGTGTGAAAACGAGTTAGTGTGATATTGATTAACTCATTAGAGTGTAATTTTTTTAGGAGTGTTAAAGGTGTTGGAAGATATTCAGGTTTCATCTTGACTTCTTTCCAGTCTGTATTGTAAAACATGTCTAAACTTACTGCAAGTTATATCGTAATTCGAATAATTGCATATTCCCTGCCAATTCCCACGGGTTATAGTTTAGAGACAACACTTTCACGTGACATTTCATGGACTTCATAGATCTTGCTAATAATTTAACGAACCATGTTAATGAATTGAATGAATTTCAAAATTCTTAAAATTACTTAACTATTCGTTACTTCTTAGGTTATTGAAACCAACCAGATATCACGTGAATGGGTTGACGCAAATCTACAATCCATGGGAATTGGTAGGGAATATGAAATTATTCTAATAACGATATAAATTGTAGTAAGCGTAGACATATTTTACAATATAGACAGGAAAGGTGCACTCATTTTTAATAACCAATGGCATATGAACTGAGGAAAGTATAGCCCTTCTGTGGGCCAATAGTTGGTGATTCAGTTTTTTTGGGTAGTGGGCAAACAGATGGGAATTTTGTTGGGTATCAAGTGGCCCAAGTATGGGCCAGTGGTAGGAAAAATGTATTTTGTTATGGTTGGGCCATACGTTGCTTCACGGGTAGGAAAGGTTTGGTCCAAAGGTTTTGACAATTCATTTCCCATCAAGTGACTGGCAATATGTTGGACGGCAGAGAATACTCGGGATACGGTAGACTCACTTATGGCATGCCACCTGGTGTCGGGAAATGGTAGGGTTTTCTGGTAATTCCACCCAGTTATCCCAGCCCCGGCAACTAGCCGGCCACAGTCCGTAGACCGTCTACCCCCGCCTGTGGGCCACCGTGTGACCCATTCGCTATTTCTTTATGGGGTATTTTTTCCATATAATATGTTGAAGTGGTTACTCAACGTTGTAAACAAAGGAAAAGAGTAAAAAGTTTCCAAATATTAGAATTTTCGAGTTTTTCTACAAAGTTGTCAGAATTTCTGTACATCCTGTACAAACCGACTTTTGACATAACAGACTACATAAAAATATCTATCATGAAAGAAGAATATTTTTTTCCCAGTGGCGGCGTAATGCAATCTTGAGCCCGAGGTAAGTGAACTTGATTGAGGCCCGTTCGTGAATATAATCATGAGCACACACTGCTACTGTTGGCCGAAATGTCTTATTTTCCGTATTCCAAGCCACACGGGAAAACTAAAACCCACGGGGATCACTTGCCAAGACAGATATCTTCTCGCTCACTCGCCATAACTTGTGCATGAGAATGGTTATTCAGAATGTACAGAGTCATGCTTATCAGGTATTGCAGTAAAGCGCACAAGTAAAGAGTCCTTAAACGGCATAGGTATTGCGCCAAGGACCACCATCGATGTGATCTATTGATTAATCTGAACAGGCAATTATTCAGTTGTGTTGGCGACTGGCAGGGACCCTTTCTTACTTTGTTTTAATTAGTTGTCAAGATAATGACTTTTCGAAAGTAGTACAGCATACCATGTTTTGAGCTTCAATAATTATCAACAACGAACTTTAATAAGGAATATCTTTGTAGATTTTTTTTCCTTCGGGAAAATAAAAACATACCAGTCTCTTATATTTCCATAAAGAGCTCAGAAAAATAATTACCAAAATCTATAACTTGAAATGGTATATTCCTTGCCTGAATTAAGATGGAACGAGTCCTTTATATGATATCTTCTAAACGTAGCTATACCCGCATTCTAACATAAGCATGTTGACTGCCGGTGAAGGTATTTCCTTATAAATTTCTCGTTTAACTATTAACCGAAGTACCCATAGAAAGTACCTAAAATTTAGGTACTAGTTACAGTAAAAATTTCCCTAGTTACAGGTACAAGGTACTATAACAAAAGCGGTCCTATGGATATGCTTTAGGTACGTGCAGCTACTACTAGGGTTGGGCACTTGGATTCGGATCCTCACTACTCGGTTCCTAACGGATCCGGTTACGGATACTTTTGGAACCGGGTGTCCGGTTCCTTCAGAACCAGTTCCCTTAGGATCCGGTTCTCGGTTCCGCCCACCCCTAGCTACTACTCAACAGTGACCACAATCCATAAAATGTATAAACGGTACAGTCAAGTTAATATTTATCATTTTTCATCAAAATTTAGTAGTATGTGGACAGAGAGTGAATTGCAACTACAAATATTTTTACCCCTGCCCTCTGCAATAAGCTACTTTCCTAGTCATGCAAAAGAAAACACATTGTGAAGGCGTGAACAAGTTCAGTATTGACAACGTAATTAAGGCAACTATTGATTCTTCAGGAATACCTTAGAAGTTCAAGGGAAGCAATTACCAAGGTAATACATTACCTAATTATCGTTTAGTAACTTTTAGTGAAGAAGAATAATTAAAAAATCAATGTATTTACATGTTGTAAATGTACTATGAATTTCGTAGTACTGATTAATTTTAATTTTCCATTTTCTAATTTAATAACAACGCAAAAATACAAACTCATTACTATCAAGGGTTTTCTACTTGGTCCTCTACAAAATTTGTAGAAATTGTAATGGTAGAAACTTGGGAGATTCCTCAATTCTATTATAAGGAAAAACAAAGAAATTTTCATCAACACCATGTGCCTTTTTTCTAAAGTGACTTCCAGCCTGATAATTTATATTTTTGGACTGAATTCACGCCGGGGCCTAAGTACGTCTCAACTTTGAGACGACCTCTCTCGATAATCATAGAAAGTGGTGAGGAAGGAAGCGATAAGAGTCTTTATTATAGGTTAGGTACCAAGTCACTCGAATAACGTTGCAAAAATGTATAAGTAAGCAGACAGTATACCCTCCTGACTCAAAAAAAAACTTCCAATGAATTCAACCTTTCGTCTCCCGATTCATTGGTGGTGAAATAAAGATCTGTATTATCGGCAAACACATATTATGATACATTAATAATTTATGTACGGAGACTGTTCAATTTTAATTTAGAATTATAAGCTATACGCCTAAATTACGAGACATGAACATAAGCTGAATAAATCACGTGATATTCAATAATGTTTCTTTTCTCTGATGAACTACCTGTATCCAAGAAACACAGCGATGATGATTTAACGAAAAAAAGACAATTTTGTATCTTTTAAAGCTTACACATTGAGATAGATTCCTGGTTTCGATTTTTGACATGCCTCTGTTAACTTCACGTTATAGCTGTGTACTAGCTAAATAATTGGATTTTATAGCAATAGTGCTACGAAATAAGAAAATAATGATTAATTTAATTAATAGTACGGTACTACGAAATAAGAATAACACTAACGGCAATTTAAAGCTACGTACTTTCTTAGTAATGATCTGTGATACCTATTCACAATTTGTATCTCTAATAGAAGATTCATCTTCTGACACTGCTTTCCGCTACAGTAAGCGCACATATATTTGAGCTTTGAGTTCGACTAAAAATCCAGCTTGTTACATACAGGGAGTGGGAAGGATTTTGCCTTTCCCTCATCAATATTGCACCTCATGTTATTCCATATACGTTGATATATGACATGGTGTGCAACATTTTGGTGGAATGCAAAAGGTTTCCACACTTTCGGGCCGGCAAAATGCCACGAATTCTATTTCGAAGACTGAGCTTTATTTTTAAAACAAGCAACTTACCATTGTGTCTTATGTGTAAAAAGTTTCATTAATGTATTTTACCTATGATGTTGTATGGCTGTCAAATGTGAACACTGAATGTGGAAATGACTCAAGGACCCAAAGAGCAATAGAGAGATGCATGCTAGGAAGTACTGGAAGACAAACTAATGTATTCGATGGCAAACAAGGTAAGAAGATGTTATGAAGACTGCGAAGAAAATGAGGTGAAGATGAGCTGTTCCCACACCTAAACGTACAGATGGAAGACGGATGACAGTGTCCTACATTAAATTCTGAGAGAGAAAAGTAAAGATCTATAGAAGACAACCAAATGGATTGAAAATGGCACATTGATTTAACAGTGTGAATTTGGATAGTGGACAGGCATACAGAGAGACAGAACGAGAGACGTGACGATAATACGCTAGAGAGAAATGAGAACAATTCGTTTCACTAGTCCAAAAAAAGCTGGTCAGTAACTCATTAAAATCAATAGGTGAAACTGTCTTCTTCGCCCTCACGAAGGACACATTATGTACACGCCCACACGTTATTATTGATTCATTCCTCGTTAAACGAAATGCTGTATATTGATGTATGTGTATTTGTGTGTGGTGTGAGTACGTGAAGAAGAAAAAACGCAAATCAATCGTATCTACATACAAAATCTAACAATAAAGCATAGCTCTACTTCCAGTGCCCAGTGCAAGAAAAATGTCCCAGAGACTGTGTTTATAAATGCATAATCGATTCTGAAGAAGCGATAATATACTTATTCAATCATTCGCAATTTATATATAGACATGTTGTGGAAAAAGTATAGCCATCAAGTTGAAACTAAGGCATTTTAGAGGCGATTAATATTATATCGAAAGTAGCTAATACATTATACATTAGTTACACATATTTGATATAAGTTTCAAAACTATAGGCAACTCGTTAAACCAGGACCAAATTCAAATACCAGACATTTGAGTACCTAAAGCCCAAACATATCCGTATGATTCGTAAAGAATAATGCGTGGTATGAAAATAAGTATTGAGGACCCAGTTGATTCATATTATATTTGTCGACTGTAGAACTCAAATTATCCAAGTGACATTGATCCCGAAGTGACACACAATTGTCATATTTTGTACAAAGAAACCTTGGACGTTAATGTATCCATGTACAAAGTATGACAATCTTGTGTCACATATATTTCGGAGTCAATGTCACTTGTATAATTTGGCTTCAGGAATCCACATTTTTACTCTTGACACTTTGACAGTAATTAACAAAGATCTTACAATTTAAAAGTTCGAAGCCCATACTGTAAATAAGAGTACACTTTTCGTACACTTTAAGTACAGCTTTTGTGCACTTGAAATGATATGGACACTTTTATGCATTTTCAATGTACGAAAATATGAATTAACGGGGCTTTTATAAGTAAGGATTTGGAATATATTTATGGTCTTTAGGAAACTATGCTTTAGGCCGTTTCCAAGTAACAGTTTATTAATAAGCGGTTCAGGTTAGCCTACAAATTTTTTTGGCGAGAGCAAGAATTGAACGCTTAGTATCAGTGGTAGCCTACTGAGCTACTGAAGATTCGTCACTTTTCTCGCTATATAGGGTAAACGTTGGTAATTTTGTGATAAGTTGGATTTTTGAAGTAACACACAAAATTAATAAATATCATATGGGGAATATTGTTGTTGGGGAATAAATATATCATTGTTGGGGAATATTAATTAATATGTGTTGATGTGCATATTGTGAAAACACATATCTATCAGAAGTGTACAAAAATTGATCATTAAAATTAAAATACAAATATACAAAAATTCCTCTTCCGAAGCATACGATAAACTAGTAACACTTATTATATTCATTTTGAACACTTTTTTTGTACACAAAATTTAGACAATTGAAAAAAAAAAGTGTACATCTTATACACTGAGTACAGATAGTACAAAATTGCCGTTAGCAAAGGTTGTAACGTCACCAAATTTCTAAGGGAAGTGTAAAATGGAGGTTTCTGAATCTCAAATCGTTAAATCTTTTACTAGCATACTAGCGTTGCGTGCGTTTAGAGGCTGAGTGCATACACATGTCCAGAATTTGGAATTGGGAGGGATCCAAGGGCTTCCGGGGGGAGGTCAAAGTTGTGTCTGGGCATAAAATGCATATTAAATATAAATAATTACCCCTGAAGTTATACTATTTTTCCATAAAACTCTGAGTCTTTGAGGGGGGGGGTTCAGACCTCCCAGACCCACCCCAAAATACGTCCCTGCCTGAGTGCATATAGTGTTAGTGTTGCTACATTTCAGAAGTGAAAATCCGTGATGCTACTAATTCACGAAAATCTTTCATATGAACGAAAGTTTAAAAATAAGGGTTAAAACACTGTAATATACTTATTTGTATTAGATCAATGCAAAAAACAGACTAGAATTTCAAAACAATCCAAAAAGGTTACTTGTTCTATTTCGGTTTATGTCTGTTATAAATAAAAAAAAATATCTCATTATTAAAATGTTGTTCCGAAAAGTAAAATAATAATAATAGTGCAAAAATACATTCTTGCACTTCTTAAGTTTGTATTAACAGAAAAAAAGCCTTAGTAAATACAGCCATATTTGCATTGCTAAACTGTATTGTTAAATTTATAGTAATAATAACCATAATTGTGTTATGGTAACGATACTCTTGTACCAAGTTGAATATATCTGTGGTACTGTTGTATAGTTGTGATTCCTAAACAATTATTGCTAAATGTTACATTGTTGGGGAAATCATATATATGACTTCTGTGAACAATATTTTATGGTAAAATTTATGTTTCAAGTTAAATTAGCAAGATGTTTTGTTACCATTATAGCTACCTAATTATACAATAATACATAGTTGAATTACGACAACTATATATATATTGTTAGAAATTGACCTAGGGTACCATACAGTATTTTTGTGGTAACTATACATATAGTTATAACGACAATGTCGTACCATACAGTACTGTTGTGTAACTATGCATATATTTATAACTACAATGTCGTATTGTCGTTATAACTATATATTACCACAACAATACTGTACGGTACCCTAGGTCAATTTCTAACAATATAGGTACAGTTGTTGCAACTATATAGGAACTATATAGTACGGTCAGACATATCCCCATTCAACTACGTATTATTGTATAATTAGCTATAATGACAACAAAACATCTTGCTATTTTAACTTGAAACCGAAATTTTACCATACAATATTGTTCACAGTAGTCTATTGGAATTATGACAATACCAGTGTTCGAAGAGGGTTAGAAAAGGTAAGGGTACGCTTGGAGAAGTGGGCTAGAAAAGTAAGGGCAACGCTTGGACCTAGAGATGGCAATTGCCTATTGAAAGTAAAGTAAATGAGCTTCCATTAATAAAAAGGTAGGGGGTACGCCAAATCCAAAATGAAAAAGGTAAGGACACGGCGTGCCCCCCACTTCGAGCACTGAACAATACACCTAACAATGTGTATTGTCATAATGACAATGCACGATTATCTAGACTTGTATTGTATTTGCAACCCATAGTATTGCTGTCCCAATTTCAACTATGACAAATAGGATTTTATAGTTCACTCCAGCTATATATTTTGGAGTGTTTTATTGAAATTTTAAAAGATTTTTCATTGTCGTGTGCTCGGTTTTAGTAAACAAATTATGCTTTTCTTCTTGGGATTGTTATGATCAGCGGGAAAATACCAAGAAATTAAGTATTTGGTTCAAATAACTCTGAAACAAGATGCAGATGGAAACAAAGGGTAATTGGTAAGTTGAATCGTTAACTTAATTAAATCCATATTCTACGTATTCAAGGTATTTTCTTACTTTCTTTCTTAAAGTGCCGTACTCATAAATGAAATAAAATATAATCATGTGAAAAGAGTGGAAACTAAATTTTAATCCTTTCTTCTTAGCTGAAAACCGGGACATTTATGTCTCTTGGTGTATATTGAAAATCAATCCGAATATTAGTGATACGTAATTTAGCAGGATCATATTATGGAAAAGAAGTTAAATGCATACAACAAAATGTTTGAAGGATAGTCTTGAAATACTGCATGCGTAACAATTCAAAATTTATTTAAAGAAAGAAAACTGACCACACCAGAGGCGGATCCAGAGAGAGGGCGCATAGGGCGCCCCACCCCCTCCATAAGGGAAAATTCTGTATTTTTACACCATTGTTTTAACAATTTATCTAGAAATATTAATTTTAAGGGATACCAGTGTCATATTATATGATAAAACATAGTATTATGAGGGGGGAAACATGATAAATTCATACTTTAAAAATTCATTAAGCGGAAACATATCGGAAATGTCCCTGGTTCATTCCACCCCATCGGCACGAAAACTCTGGATTCGCCACTGGATCACACTACTTCTACACATTACTTAAATTTCTTAAGGACAAAATTAACATATTTTTATAAAAGTCATGTACAAAATATGTCAAACGAACGCACTAATTTTTTTTGTACTTGCTTAAGAAAAGTTGTTTTCCTCGCGAAAGTTCCACGTCTTTGGGATTTTCGAAACTAAACAAAATGATAATGCACTCATCCTATCTTTTCAAGTTTGAAAGCAGAATATATTTCTTGATTCATGAAGGATAAAAGAGAAAGAAAGTTAAATATGTACCTTCAAATTATTTGACTGCTACTGGCAACTTGCAACAATACCACGTAACAAAGAAGTCCAAGATTTTTTTTCTCGAATAACGTCTAGAAACCGATATGTTTTTCCACTTCTATTTCAACCAAAAAATCAATGTGAGAAAATTCCTTCCACTCTTTCCGTAAATCAAGATATCACAACAATGAGATCTGCACTTCGTTTCTTCAGCAAAGAATACGATCAGAAAACTAGCAAATGCTCGTCTGTTGCATTCATGACACCGAGAAAGAGTGAGCAGTAGCAACAGAAGTATTGCGCACGCGTTGAGTGACAGTAATAATCGTAATTCTGGAAGGTTGTTTCGTCACATGGACATAAAAGAAGAAATCATTACGTTTAACATATCTATCCGTATATATAATTATGACACATGCATGATAGAATTGTCAATATCTAAGTAGCTAGATTCAACGGGGAAAATAAGTCAATTTTAATCACGTTGCAAAAGAATTACAACTTTTTTTGACCAAGGAGTTCAAACTGAATTTTGATTACTTAGTTACTAATCGAAATCTAACTATGGATTTCTTTTCGTTATTTTTTTTAAAATAACGTTTATATTATTTGAAGGTAGTGCCATTCAAAGAATCCGAAGCACAAAAAAAAAGAGAAAAAAAGGAAATATGTCTCAAAATGAGTTTGGCGTATCAAAAATGTAGTTAAGATATTTTAAAAAACAAAACATGTTCGCTTTATTATATAGAGGTGACTTAATAGTTACAAAAATCAAGACAATACCAAAAACATTACAATTATGATCAAAATCAAAGTTAAAATCTTGCATTAACATCATGTAAAATTTTAAAAATTGTTTTAATAACTTTCTTAGCTCATTAAATGAAGTTAACATATTTTTAAAATATTTTAAATATATTTTTAAAATGTGTTTAAAATATTAAAAATGCTTGGAAAATATTTTCAATTACATTCTAAAAATATGTTTGAATACAGAATATTAGGACATTCCTTAATATATAATTTAAAAATAATATTATTTCCCTTCATAGTGTAAACTTTGGTAAACTTTATTTTATATAGACCAGTCTAGTAACTGTTAACTTCGGCCCGTTACGAGTATCCGTCACGTTCTAGTTAAAAAACACCCATGCCCGTGCCGGTACTAGAACCCGGGACCTTCGAGTCGTTGGCCTAACGCCTTAGACCACACGGCTACCCGGTTGACATCTTAATAGAAATTGGCATGGCTATTAGAACGGGTTATAAGATTTATTAGTGTAACATGCGAAGTAGAGAGCAAGCAGCATGTCCCTAGAATATCTTTCGGAGGTTGTTCAGGAATTTTGACAGTCTCCAAGGTAGTTCCGTATATGAAACGTATATCCTATAAATGTTACATAGAAATGTCTCGCAAGGACTTCTGGACCCGTTTCCTGTATACGTCCTTCAGTGGTGCACAGAACATGTTATGCCCCCTGTCACACTAGTTTTGGCCAGATTTTGCACTCGTAGTTTCTTGACAAACTGGATGATTGGACGCTACCACAAGCATCGGATTCAAACAGACACCAAAATGCATGTTGAAATTTTGCAGGATCTCTAATAGAAATTATTTAAAAACATTTATATATAGGAGTTTTTTAATTTAATTTATAAGGCATCTAGGTAACTTTGGCTCAGGCCGAATGGAAGATGATGGAATGATTGCTGGAATTAAGAAAGTGGGAGGAAACTGGAAAACAACGACAAAAACCCCACACACGGTATTTGTCCACCAGAAAATCCACATGGCAAGAGCAGGGATCAAAGCGACGACCCCAAGCGCCAAAGGTGAACGCTCTACCACTGAGTCACCGCGGCCTTATATATTGGAATGCCGGTACACTTAACAATAGGATGACTCTTTTCTCACACAACAAAGGGAAATAATTTCTTAATCGAATCCCTAATATATATACATCCCAATGCAAGTAGCTAAAAATATTAGAAATTACTTTCAAAATTATACAAAGCTATTCTAAAATTTGTAAATGACATACATGTTTAGAAAAGGTTTTAAATGCATTTTAAGATGGAAAACATATTTTGAAATTATTCTTTCCAGAACATCTTTCAAAAGTATCGTATTTTTAAGTGTAGTTTAAAATATAAGAAGTTGATTGTATTGAAACAATTTTTAAAATAGTTTTACGGATATTTAAACATTTTAGAGCTTTCTGTGATATTATTTTCAAATTTTATTTAAAACAAAAAATGTTGTAAAATATTGTAACTAGAATTTTCACATGTTTTAAGAACTTTTACCAATATTTTGTTGATACTACGCTCTAATTCAAGAACAAATTATAATAACAAGGAAAGTTACAATATTACTAATTCAATATTTATTACTGAAATAAGAAACCATTAATCTTTTGGGAATAATAGTTAAAGAGACGCAGTTAAGAAGATTTCTACGTGCTGCATATTCAAAGCTACACATTGATTTTGCTGGTGTACAAGAAATCATTTAAAATTAAATCTCGTTCCGAAATTAAAAAAGAATGAACATGAATTTTGATAACAATTTTAAGCACAGACTTGTGGCTAAATTTTGTAAAATTTCTTCAGTTGAAGTTTACTTCGTTTGCTCCAGGAAATTCACTTTTGTGACATTAGATGGTTGCATATGATTCCGTTTTCTACATAGAACACAATTCCTAGCGTAGTTTTGATCCTACATTAGTAGTATCACTAAAAAAAATAGTTTATCCGGATGAACGTATATAATAGAATACACTGCAGAGTATTTACTATTTAAATAATAACATTTACTTTATAATTAAGCATCTTTTGTAAGTATAAAATAAATGTATAATAACAGTATCTTATCCAGTAGTACATTAGGTCTTGCAATAACATTATTTAAACATAAAACATACTTGTTTATTTACGTTTTCTCTTCGCAATGCGGTTTTGGAATCTACGTGCTATGTTAGACTGTTAATCGCTAATAATATATGTATATTAAAATAAAGTTAGTTAAATCTATTATTTTCTTTGAGGTATTTCAAATATTTAAAAATCATTAAACATGCATCTGAAATGTTTTTAAAATGACATAACTTCATTTAAGAAGTTATCAAAATTATTTTAAGACTAGTTTGATATAATTTCAATACAATATATGAACGAAAATTTCTATTAAAAAAGTAATCATTTGATCACAATCAAAATATTTTCAAATTCCTCTATGACTTTTATTTTTTATATTGAAAGAAATATACGTGTTTTGAAATTATTGAGACCTTTTGATAGGAAGTAAAATATTTATTACTTACTTACTCTATGGCTTACGGAACAAGCAAGTCTATCGCAGCAGTAAGAAATGTTCTCCATAGGATTCTATCCTGGGCAACATCAAACCAGTTTTCAACACAAACACCTACTTCTCGAAGATACCTTCTAATATTATCTTCCCAACGTTGTCTCGGTCTTCCCAATGGTCTCTTTCCCTCGAGCTTTCCAACCACGATCGAATATAATCTTCGTTTCTCCCCCATCCGTGCTACATGGCCTGCCCGCTTTAGTCGTCGCGATTTCTTACAACATCGGGTGAGTCGTAAAGTCCGTGAAGTTCTTCATTATGCAGTCTCCTCCATTCTCCAGTCATCTCGTCCCGTTTCGGCAAATACATCTTTCTCAAAACCTTATTTTTAAACACATGTAATTTATGTTCATCTGCTAGGGTCGTACTCCAAATTTCGCAACCGTAAAGTATTACCAGTATACTGTAAATTTCGCAACCGTTCTGTATATTTTCAATTTCAATTTTCTTGATATTAATCACGAGGCTAGGAGTTACTAGATCGAATAGAATAGTGGCGTTGCCCGATATTAAGCGACTTTATTTTCTTTCGTGACCTCGTTTTTGCTTGTTACATGTGCTCCCAAGAATTTAAATTTGCTTACTTTCTCTATGTTCACTTTCTTAACTGTTGTATCCATTTCTTTCATTCTCAGTGTTTCGGCTTATCATTTATTTTGTTTTCTCTATGTTTACCTGTAGACCTATCTCATCGCACGCTTCTACTAAGACATTGATGTTACTTTGTAATGCATCTATATCGTCCTTTATTAAATCCATCCGCGTATACGAGCAGTTGATTCAAACCTTTTAATGTTAGTCCCTTTTTTTCCTCTTTTATTTTCTGAATCGCATATTCTAACGCAAAGTTAAACAGTAATGGTGACAAGGCATCGCCTTGTTTCAATCCGTTGCTAATCTTGAAACTATCTTACATATTATTACCTACCCGTACTCTGGTTATGGGGTCGCTGAGGCACAATCCTCACTAGTTGAACAAGTAAAATATTTCTAAAAGAATAAATATATAATTTTAAATTTATTAGGGAAAGATATCATATTTTAAAAATAAATTAACATAGCGATAAAAACCGAAAGAAGTAAAACTTTTTTTTTGTTTACACCATAAACTTCCATGTTTAAGCAACAAGATACAAGATATCTAACACATTATGTTGAATCGCCATCTCTTCCAACCGCAGTGCGAACAGTTCGTCATATATTGGAAAGATGCCACTACACGGATATAACTGAGAAGTTTTACATTATATTTGCAAGGAGGCTAAGAACATAGGAGAAGAGTAGGTAACGTATATTTCATATTCAAATGTATCGCAAAGTACAACAATAAATCTATTTTAAGGTTGATTTTTAATATGACTAGCGTTAAAATATGAACCCCCACGCTTGCTGGTAATGTGAACCGCCTTCTTAAGGGGTATTTATCGCAAACAGGGGTGAAACCTGACAAATCTCTAAAAAGAAACTTAAACTGCCCTGTAAGCGAGAACTTGTGCTTTCTGTGAAGAAATTCACTGATTCTGGAGAACTGAATCAGTTTGGTTCTGGAAAATTTGGTTTAGAACTTTCTTTCTGGGTTGAGAAGCCAGATAAAGGCGACGCAGTGTGTTTATTTTGTGATGGGCCTTTTTCTCAAGATACAATGAGTGAACTATGCGTGAAATATTTGATGTGTGCACATAATGATTGAGGTGGTAGTGGAACAGACATATGTAATTTTCGTAAATAGATCCTGTTAAAATCTGACTAATCGAAGCTCTACTGCTCATTGCAAGTTTTTTTGTACAAATAAATTGACGAGTAACTTCAACTATTTTCTTATGCTATCGATTTGTAAACATGGAGGTTCATATTGGCAGCATATCTTAAGTTGAAAGAGCATGGAGAATATTCCATAAAAATCCTCTTACGGTGGGAAACGTTTTAGACATGGAGTTGGTGGACGCGTGTGGTGGCTTTGGAAATATCCGGGTTCCCTGAGCACAGCGGTGATAATAGAAATCGGACCCGGGTCCCGAGGCCCCAGAAATGGGGTCCCGAAATTTTGGGCGCGGGGCCCTTCTATTTACCTATTAAACATGGAGTTGTTGGACCCGGGTGGTTGCGTTGAAAAGTTCGAGTCTCCTGAGCACAGCGGGAATGTCAGAAATCGGATCCGGGCCTCGAGGCCTTAGAAATCAGGCTCCGAAGTTTTGGAATGTGTCACAAACATTTGCTGTGGCTTAAGCTCAATACTTGATTGCGCGATAGAACCATCAATTCACCTATATAAAAAAGAGATCAACAATTCGAAAGACAGAAATATACATGGAATGTTTAAAATATAAAATAATTGGTGAGCAAAGCAATATGTTTTAATTAAGAACTAAAAACATGTAACAGTTTCACCAACTAACTAACAACTTGGTTTCATCAGAGCCCAAAATCTTCGAATCCCATTTCTGGGCCTTCGGGACCCGGGCCAGATTTCTTACATCAGCACTGTGCTCAGGGGACCCGGACCTTTCCAACGCCACCACCCGCGTCCAACATCTCCATACCTAAAACGGTTTCTCTATCGTGGAAGAATCGGCTCCATGCTCTTTATTTTATTATGTGTAAATTATCCTGATTTGTTATGCAATCCCGGAAAGCAGTAGGGTTTGGTGGGTTTCGGAACAGTCAGGCGTTATGAACAATTGGCCAACAAGTCCAAAAGGCGAATAGAAGGGACCCGAGTGCAAAACTTTGAAACCCCATTTCTGGAGCCTCGAGACCCGAGTTTGACTTCTGACTTCACCGCTGTGCTTAGGGGACCCGGATCTTTCCAACGTCACAACCCACATCCACAAATTCCATGTCTAACACAGTTTTCCTACCGTAGGAGAATCGGTTCCATGCTCTTTCGATACATTTGTTCAAATCTGTTTTTCTTATTAAGTTCTGAAGTCGATTTCTGCAAACTATTGGGAAATAAAACAAATGTCTAGGTTCATTTTTAGTTGAATTTCAGACCTTAAGATGGCGTAGATACCGAATTACACTAGGGTCTCATATTACCCACACCCTTGAAATTATTTACAAAGTGCTTTGGTAATGTATTTTTTATTATAACGAACATTCAGTGCAATATAGTAAAAAAAAAAAACATATTAGTGTATAATGTTCAAATTAACAGGAAAATTGACAGCCGCCGCGACCAGGACTCGACCCCTTATCTCCCAGTTGTCTGCTAGGTATGCTACCATTACACTACCACGTCACGGCTAACTCTCTGTGTATATGGAATGTTCCTCTCGCCTATTTCCGATCCAAGGTTTGGTCTATACTGTTGCAGCTTATGGGAAAAGCTGCAGTTTTACTTATCGTACTTCGCCCTGACGCACACCAAATTTCTTTGCTGTTATTTCTCTTTAATGATTCCCTGTAAAGGTTTTATATTTAACATTGGTACGAAAATTAATTCCCTAATTCCTTTCTTTATTTACACATATTTAATATAATCTAATATAACGATAGTTTCATTTGAAAATCTTGACGGGGGAAGAGAGAGGAAAACTAACAGCGATGAGCGTTGTCGGTTGGCTATGGTTCAGTTTAGTTTTTTATTCAGCGGTTAAACCGGCATCGCGGTTGCCGTAAGAGCAACAGTATATTCTTAAGTCTGGACGGATAATAGACACTCTTCCAACTCCTCATTGTAGGTTACGAGGCCCAGGCACCCACTCATGCGGAAGTGTTTAGTTGACGTAGCGTACCTAGCCGGCAACTGGGAGATCCGGGTTCGAGTCCCGGTCGCGGTGGCTGTCAATTTCTGTGTGTTAATTTCAACATTTACCATACACAAGGTTATTTGTGACAAAGGTAATAACATATATCAGTGTAAATTTTGCTACAGTTTTACGTTGCAGATGCTATTTTTGTGTGAGTTACACTAAAGAAAAAAGAAAAGGTGGCTCATCATCACCCATTCCTCTAGTAGTTGTTGTTGTGGTAGTAATAGTTGTTGTTGTGTTGCAGTAGTATTAGTAGTAGTAGTAGGAGGAGGATTAGTAATATTGAGACTATTAGCGTTGCCAACGTATTTCATTCTCCCGCACCAACGGGCGGGTACGTTAGCTAGTAATATATAAAATTGACATATTAAAAAATACCAAGGAACAAAACTAAATGCTAAACATGTGTAGCTCCTCCACAATCCTGAGGCTAACAGTCACGCCTAGTGTTCAAAATCCTCGAGAGCACCCCGCCAATTTTAATTTTTTTACTGTAAAAAATTGATAGGAACAGTGCAAAACTCAGCTACACCATCCCAATTTTGACTTTAGACCCCCCAAACTGAAAATCCTGGCGGAATCCCAATCTAGTACCTAGTAGTCACAATCTCCTGTTTGAATCTCGTTGAAGGCATAGATAAGTAACGTCTTCATGTTCTTTACTAAAAATGTGATTACAATATTAAACTCTACTACAGTAATAATAGTGAAGAGTGTTTTCAACCTGATATTGAGGCACTTTATTTCAAGTGTTATTTGAAGAGATTCAGGTGTCTTGTTACATTTTCCATTTTCAAATATGCTTCTATTTTTTGTCAGGCACATTTTGACAGATAGATTAGTAAGGTGATAAAACGATAATAGTTCTCCAAATACTAGTAAAGCTTGTTAGTGTATTGTTTCTTTTAAATACATCTCTATCTGAAAAATAATATTAGTAGTATTTCCCATTCTTCAGGGTAACCTTCCTCACACAAGGACAAAATACAAAACAACAATTTTAACCGTTCAGGAAGTTATAACAGTGTTTAAAGTAAGCGCCGATGAAAATGTGAATATATTTGGCATTATTTACCAAGATATAAACATTGCGATCTAAAATACAGAGATCTTGCCATTTACATAACTATAAAGGTGCTGTTAGCGTTCTTGAAGCCACATAGTATAGCGCATTCCACCTTAAGAGAAACTGCAATTACGTCATATCTCCCGCCGCAGCATTTCACCCGGAATTCCCTTTAACTCAGGTGGTCTTGAAAACATGTTAAACTTATATTTTAAAAATACATATTTCAAATATTTACTATTGTTTTGATATACTTGTTGGTAATAATGATGGAATAACAATCTATTTCTCGTTGTAAAAACAATGTAACGGTTCCTTTCATTACTGTTTTAATAAGAAATTCCGTGTCCCTCAATCTAACCCTAGAAATAAAAATCAGTCTATGCAACTCACTACGTTATAAGAGTATTAAAAACAGTACTCATTTCGCCATTTGGGTTTCATTTCGCAATTAATTTTTAATAGTAAATGAAA
>JAGDQP010007073.1:51655-69072 GCA_022664845.1 Lepisma saccharinum
TCAGCAAATGCTTCTAATAGTCCTGAAGAACCGACACTGAGTTGCTCCAAGTCTTGTGAATCTTGGTTTTGTTACCTTTGTCAGGCAGACAGGGTAGCAGACATGCATCTTTGCGTGTCGTAGCACAAATACGTTCATGAAGAGCGTGTTAGAATCACCGCTAAAGATCACGGACCATTTCTTTGTCCCTCATGTGAGATGCGACGTTCTAAACTTCTTCGTTTGTACTACACTTCTTCTTATTTACTCATATTTTTTCTTCTTGTATATTCACTTGTTTTTCACAAATTTTGACATTTTGTATTAATATAATATTCTTGGTTTTGCAATATTATATAAATTATGTATGCTTGTAATGTATATCTCTCAGTATGTAGCATATATGAGTAATACAGAAAGATTACACATCACTTTTGCCATACGCTCTTATTTTCTATAGCGGGCCATATTGGGAACACCATGTTCCCAGTATGGCCCACTGGCAACATTTTAGTTTTCGATTTATTACATTTTTATACGTCATTTCTAGGAAGCAGCTTTTTTTTCGTTTGTCCAAATAGTCTCCCAATTTGGTGGTTCAGTCGATTTGCACGAATAAATAGTCTTTCTTAGTGAAAAAAATCAACAAAGTTAAGGTGAACCATATTCGGACCTTCTACCTTAGTATACATAATTTTACTAGAGCCTTTGGGCAGTAGGCTCTTTTTTTTTTTTTGAGAAAAATAAAATAAAAACTGTTCTGCTGCAGCAAATACGTGTACGTGTATGTGACTAAAAGATTGAAGATTAATGTACACAATTTACTGTGTACTGTTTTGGTAGTCATTCCCAAGAGGCCTAAATCATTTTATATGGAGTTCAAATTTAGTATTTGTGGGTTTCTTCCACAGTTTCGCTACTGCTCACTTGTTCCCCGAATATTCTATTCTATTTGATTATCTGATACTTCCAGGTCCGTACTTGTTTTGTTGAACCAATGTGGCTTTTGCTTTTTTTATATATTTTTTATTTGGACTAGGTTTTATATTGTTTAATAACGCACTAGTACTATTTGAGAGCATTAAATCACACAGCGTAATCCACAATAGTGTCTAATAGTGAATGCTCTCTTTCTAACTTATAGTTTTTTGTAATAAATATGACATGGGCGCTAGTAGGCCCTTTTTTAATTCTCTTTTACGGAATTTTTTAGTACTTCAGTTCCGGAAATGACCAGGCTTTAGTTACTAGCAGTGCTTAAGGACAGGACAGCTTATATCAACTGTATCTTGTATAGAGGGATTTTGTTTTATTCTTTGTAAGTGCTGTTCATAATGTATTGTTTGAAGCACGAAAACTGTTGGAAATATCCTTAACCATGAAGTTTTTAAATTTCCATTTGGTTACATTGTGTTCCTGTCATTTTTTGCTAAGTAATATAGCAAGTGAACAACATGCTATATTTTTGTCCACGGTTGAACTAAATGCACAGATGTCGGTGGAGAACCTTTGTCGCACTATTTGTTTCTGGAAGCTGAGTGGAAATTTGTTCTTGTAATTTTTATTTTCTTACACATTTGTTTTACAAGAAGTTGAGTAACCTCCATATTGTGTCTAAGCTGTTTTTTGTGTTTTTATATATTAGTGTTGTATATTATTAGTGGAAATTTGCCGAGTTCTTGTGAGGGTATTAATTGTTTACCCCAGGCAGGAATCGATTTATGCTCCCAGAGTTTTTCTGTGTTAGCTACGCTTGTTATTGAACAAAAAAGTTAAGTTGCTGTAGGTAGACTGCTAATTTATGGAAGTGAATATTTCAATGTTTATTATTGGAGTATATTTTTGAATAGAGAGAGCATAGTTTATTTTATATGAAACTAACTTCATGTGACACTAGCAAACATAACTTATTTCTTCCCTAATTTAATAAAAATTGGCATGCACCTTCCGAGGCGCACCCGATACATCTAACAATGCCCATGTATTATCACAAAACGTTAATTCACGTTTGAATATTATTTTGTAATATTTCTCGCATAAAAAGCTTGAAAAATGAATTTGCAACTTTGTAAAGGCTCGTCAAAAGCACCTTTTCTGAAATTTGCTGTAGGAAATACTTCTGAAACTATGTATAAAGTATTGATTTTTCGATGCATGTGTTACATTTGGTTCGAAAATAATGGAATAGGATATACTGTATAAAAGCCTACATCTACATTTAAGAGCATCTATAGAAAATTATTAAAATGTTATCAGGTATATTTGAACTTTAATTTTCATACATGTGTGCAAAATATTGGTAGGAGTGCAAGAAAAATTTTAAGAGGGTGAGACCCAATTCGCTACGGGCCAGGGCTTGGTTGCAAGAAAAATACTTAAGTGTAAAATCTGCCTTAAGAAGACCATCGAACTCTACATAATACTGGAGTGACTATTTAAATGAAAAAAAAACGGGCCGCACAGCGATAAGAAGCGTGTAAAACTGAAAATTCGGTCCATATTGGATTAGACTGGAAGTGGACAAACAAGTTTAAACGTTTGCTCTGGGGTCTATCTTTGACGCTAAGTATAGTCACTCCAGTATTACGTAGAGCTCGATGGTCTGACTTATGTCAGATTTTACGCTTAAGTATTTTCTTGCAACCCAGCCCAGGACCACGCACACAGAAAGCGAGCGTACTAACCATTAAGCAAACCTGGGGGAGGGGGAAAGAGCACGATCAAGTATATATCCATTTTTGAATGTTTTTCGCTAAATGTTTAATTAGAAAATAATTTTCATAATTTGGCTTTTGACAGTCTACGTTTGACCCTGTACTAATATGATATGAAAACTAAACCTAGCGTTAAAAAAAATCAGTTAATCTGCCTAATACAACTGGGAGACTACCATGAAATCAACCAGTAGCAGGTTTGAACCAAGGCCTTCCGACTATGAGATAAGTACATTAATGTTGCAGTTCTTCACAAGTACTTCAACAATAAGTTACTACATATTTCTTTTACAGTTATTGAAAACATCACACCTCGCTACTAGAATGAAATCAATTTGCGTGTGTCATTATATGACGAAATCTCTTTTAGTTGTCAACTAAACGCCAGCTGCGTTTGAAACAAATTTCGATTAGCTTCAGCACCACACGTTGGTTGCAAAACAGTTTACATTGACGTTCAATGTGTTGTCATGGTTACCATTGTTTTCTTCCTTTTCCTATCTCTTTTCTTTTTAAGTTATCATTCTTCGAAGTAAGTAGGAAGAAAACAGAATGAGGGCTTAGTTATTATTAAAAATTTGTACCCCCCTCTGTGTTCAATTATATTCATGGATTTGTATTTGTAAGATACAGTAATTAATAAGAATTTAATTGTGAGGGGAGATAACTGACAATTTCAGTTAAGCAGAAATGTACAGTACCTGCCCAAATTATAATTACTAATTTTGTTAGTTTCTATAAATGTATTTACTTCATGCTTGCATTCAAGAATTTATCAGATAAAGTGCACGTATGTGCAAAGAACAATGTTAAAATAATTGCAATCAGACATGTCAATCAATCATGAAATATGCTGTTCAGGTAATTAACATAAATTGTCGACATTTAAGCACATCCCCATCAAACAAAAAAAATATATGGCCTGCCCTTCTATTTAATGTGCTTCGTAAAAGAAACTTTTCGACCCAGAACCACGTTTTTATCTTTTCGTTTCAAATACTAAATAATAATAACCATCATCATCATCATCTAAATGAACATAAAAGAACAAAGGACTGTCAAAGGTAAAAATATGAGTCGACTTCAGTGCGAGCGGTTCCGGGTTCGATTCCCCGTGGGGGCTCAAAATTTCGGTGTTGACCCAGCATCGTCAAGACAATTGGGGAGCTACCTGAATAAAAGACAGTGAAGACAGTGGTAATCACAGTTGAGAGCTTCGGCTCTGCTCTCCCAACACGTCTGGTCAGCGTGGGAGCAGTAGACCACCTGCTTCCTCCGGGAGAGGACTCATCCAGTAGTGATACCATATTCAGCCATTTTGACCCACTGCTGGATGAAGGTCTCCTACTTTTCTTTCCACATGTCTCGGTTTGATACTATCCTCATCCATGTAGCTCCTGAAAAACGCTTGATTTCATCTACCCATCTTGCATTTGGACGTCGTCTCGGTCGTTTCTTTTCTCTAGGAATAGAATGTAGTACATTTGTCGTCCATCTTCCATCTGTTCGTCTAGCTATGTGATCGGCCCAACTCCACTTCATCTTCTTGGCAGTCTTGATTGTATCTGCTATCTTTGTGCGCGAATTCATTCATTCGTCTTCCTGTCCCTCCTGGTTATTCCTAACATGCATCTCTTCAATGCTCATATATATTAAATAATTCAAATGCAATCACTCATTCTACTAAAGAGAGTAGTTCCCTATAAAGGAATACAAACTTGCTAAGAAATATATCTACATTCTTAAAATATCGATTAACCAATTTGAATTTCACAAAATTTGATGAGCATTCACACTTATTGTTTAAAAAACAAGTGAGGCGGAATCCAGTCGGGGGACTGTGCACATAAGCTACCTCCAGGATTCAGCAGAGAACATCTTATTTACTGTTTATATGTTCAATGTTCCGTTGGAAACACTGCGGCAAAACATTTCTAACGACACCTTAACAACATTCCTAGCCCTAGTAGTTCCAAAGTTAAAACTACCCCCGAAACTCTGGAACCGCCCCTGCAATATGGATGAATGATGCGGGCTCGAGCTTGTTCCGCCGAGACATTTCCAACAACACCTCAACCACCTTCCTGGCCTTAGTAGTTCCTGAGTTGACTGACTGACAGACGGACAGAGCATGCGCATAAGGCTTTACAGCACTTGCTGCTGAAGCCCCAAAAGAATAAAATTCTAACTTTATATCCAGGGACTAAAAAATATATTAATCTGAAAAGAACAGTTCTCATGTAATACTATATAAAACAATATTATTTATAGTTCGTCTATCTACCAACTTAAGAAGTCTTATTTCAATCCTACATTCTTCTAAGGCCATTTCACTTCCTAATTTAAATTTAAATTTCAACCAAGATAGAAAAAAAATATTATTATGAACCGCTTCAATAGCTTCTGAAATGGATAAAGGGAACCAAGAAAGTTTTGTCGCTTTTTGTGGAGGTTTGTGTTCAATTGGCACTCACACCGTGAGTTGAATGCGAATGGAGATCAGGCGAAGGTCAGTTGTTGCTGTGGGTATAGCCAACATACTACATGGTTGTGGCAGTTCAGTTACACCATGAACGTGAGGAAGGACAGAGTGAACATGGGACCTCTACAGAACGTCATAAGGGCGTGTATGCTGTACGAGTTCAAACTGGGGTCAAACGCAGCTGCAGCGGGGCGGAAGATATGCCAGGCCTTTGGTGAGAGTGTCGTGACTACGCGGATAGTACAGCGGTGGTTTACCAAGTTTATGGACGGTGACGAAACACTCGAAGACGCACCACGTGCAGGAAGACCAACAAAGGTACCAAATGAAGATCTTCAGGCAGCAATTAAGGCGAACAGTGGCCAGACATGTGAGGAACTGGGACTAAAATTCAGTGTGAGTGGAGAAACCATTCGGCAGCACCACCATCAACTTGGGAAGCACTACAAGTTGGGTCGATGGGTCCCATATGATTTGACTCCGGGCCAGAAGGCAACGCGAGCAGACACCTGTGTTTCTTTGCTGTCTCGTCTGAGGAAGGAGCCATTTCTGGACAGGGTGTTGACATGTGATGAGAAGTGGGTCCTGTACGAAGCACCACGGCGCCGTCATCATTGGTTAGCATCCCATGAACCGGTTCCAAAACAGCCGAAACCAGCACTTCACCAGTAGAAGGTCCTCCTGTGTGTTTGGTGGACTGCTCGCGGCATCGTGCATCGGGAACTGCTACCAGCTGGTGAGAGCGTCAATGCAACTGTGTACTGTCAGCAGTTGAGCCATGTTCAAGAAAAACTCAAAACTCTGGAGCCAGCACTTCTGAATTGCAAAGGGGTGCTCCTGTTACAGGACAACGCTAAGCCCCACGTGGCTAGGATGACCCGGGGCACCATTCTACGCTTTGGATGGAAAACACTATTGCATCCGCCATACTCCCCGGACATTGCACCGTCCGATTTTCACTTGTTCCATTCCTTGGACAATCGCCTTAGAGGATGCCAGTTCAAATCCCTAGTAGAGGTGCAAAGTGCACTTGATACCTTCTTAGCTTCACGGCCCACCAAGTTCTACCGCGATGGAATCCATGGCCTTCCAGAACGTTGGCAGAAGGTCGTCGATGCTGATGGGGACTATTTTTGATCTTCCAGGTACGTCTTAGGTGACATATCGATGTTCGAAGGTGGTGGGTGAAAAAGCGACAGAACTTTCTTGCTTACTTTTATACTTCCTCTCTCAATTCCAAACCTGCACATTAAATATGACTTCTAACAAAAGAACAAAAAAGAAAATATCTTACAACTTAAGGAATTCTTCAAATCACGACAAATCCCCTTCACCATTCCTAGCTTCCGACAAGCGTGTGATGCGGTGACTTCAATACGTTTGGTTAAGTTTAATTTACTACCAACATTTAGACCTAAACGTTTCAATAAAGATCTCATCTCATTTAAATGATCTTCAATTTCATAAGGAAAATATGACATATTTTATTTACCTGTAAAATATATACAAGTACCTATAGCTTTGTTCAAATTTTACGGTAATTTATTTTAGTGAGATCATATTAAAATTTTATTTAAATCCTTCTGTAATAACAAATGGTCATCAATATTTTTAATTTTCTTAAATATGTTCACATTATCAACATATAAAAGTACACCACAAACCAAATTTATAGGAATAAAAATAGTAAACAATAATGAGCCTAAGTTTGAGAGTTGGGGAGCTTCATAAATGGGGGGATAGAGCTCCTTTATATCTAACTCTCTAATTTTTATATCCTTCAGAATCTAGAATAAAAGCACAAGAAAATCCATACAAAGTTAATAAATTATGACATAATTTGTCAAAAACTTTCTAAAAATCTAAATAAATCGCATCAACTTCACCTTTCCCTTGTACTGTAGGAACTAATACCGACGTTAACTGGATGAGGTTAGTTACAGCAGACTACATGGCTACCCATACTGATTTGAAAATATTAAATGATTGGTTCAATTATAAATATAGTTACATATGATATTCCAAAATAAATAAATACAAATAGAACAACGCTGAATTTTGATATAGGTTTAAAGTGATTTTATTTTCCAACAGTCAGTCTTGGGTATCGGGATAACAGTAGTCACTTCCAATGATTTGGAAAATAACGTAATTGAATACTCTCTAGCAGCGCAGAATTTCGGCCCAATACTGGACCAATACCGCCCAATATTGATCAAGGTTGCCCAGTATTGGACCGATATTCTGTGCGTTATTACTTTATCTTACGTCGGGCGTGATTTTTCCGAACGAAATGTCACAGGTTCACTAATCAGAATCATAGTAATGTTACGTCATAGTGACTCGTTTATTTCCATATCACCATTGATGTTTTGCTACAAAAATCACGAACAATATGTCGGGTGAGCGATAGCAAACAATGACGGGTTAGAAAAAGCCAGGTTCGATATTTTGTTTTAACTATGCTAATATCTTTTTAACAGACACCACCTGTAACTGCTCCATTTACGGTTCCAAATTGAACGCCCGACGTATACTAAAGAGACGCCTCCATGTGCTGCTAAGGATAACTAAAGATCGATACAAAAATTGAAGCAAAGGTTTTCGTAATGCCTTTTATAATAAAAAAAAATTGGTATACCATCCGAACCATTAGCAGATTTAGAACTCACTTTCTCAACTGCACTTACAACATTTTAGCTGAGCTATTATAATAGGTAAAATAATACCTGTACACTCCATCACATCGTTCACGTTCAAATCTTCTCATAACAGATAAAACACTTTCCTGATGTATGTACGTTCAAAATAATTTCCAAAATGACGCACTAAACTTTTTGATTCAACAGTAACTAATTCGTTTACCAAAATTTCAATAAAACCTTTAGAATCTTCTGTAACTTTTCGGATATGATTCAAAAAATTCTTAGGTTTAATTGTTAATTTACTTTCAAGTTTATTCATGTAACACGTTTAGGTAATAACTTAAACCACTCTGGCTGAGGTTTCCTAATGTTTTTCCTGAGACACACCAGGCTAATGCCGGGCTGTTGCCTTCAAAACTAGACCCTGGCCGACCTCCTTCTCATATTCTCTCCCCACCCCTATCTTTACCTGAACCATAGTTGCCTAAAGGCCATAAATGAAACTTAAATTCAAATTGAGGTCGATCTACAGCGTCGAAAACTACACTACCGACTAGGCTACGCAGGACTTAAGTGCGAGCAGTAACGGGTTCGATTCCCGGTGGGGGCTAAAAAATTTCGGTGTTGACCCAGCATCGTGAGGACAATTGGGGAGCTGCTGTGGATAAAAGACAGTGGCGATCACAGTGAGAGCTTCGGCTCTCCTCTCCCAACCCGTCTGGTCAGCGTGTTAGCAGTAGACCAATTGCTCCCTTCGGGGAGAGGCCTCATCCACTAGTGGATTGAATATGGCTTATATATATTGCTTCGTTCAGTTATAATTCTAATACAAATTTAGCCATATTGTAATTGTTACGATTTATAAAAAAAAGTCGACAAATCTGAAAGATTGTATTTATGATTATGAAAATTCAAACTATGAAGGTTGTGAATTCGAATCGTACTGCAGATAGCCAACTTTTTGTTCCCAGTAACAGGTCCCTACAAAACTGGATTTATCATGATTTTTTTTATCTATACCCTAGTCTCCAATCTACGGAAGAAGAAAAACAGCAGTTACAAATTTCAGTTTGGTATGTGTTAATAATAGTTTGCAGACCTTTTATTACCTCCAACTTTATATAAAAACTGTGAGAGAAAATAAATATAAAACTAACTTGTTATTTCTTTCTTATTTCTGTAAGATTTCAAGGTTAACAATAGCAATCGATTACACAGTTTATTATGGCAATGGTAAGATCTACAAATTATATTCTTGTAATGTAATAGTTTTCTTCGTAGTTGTCGGTTCTTTAGTCAAAATATCACAATTCCATATTGAGAGTGTGGTATGCTATGTTGAACTATACACATTAAGTTTTGGACTTTATTCGGTATATTTAAATTTTATTCGCAAGACATTGTGTATCTCGCTGGCTTGGTAATATGCTGATAATTCTTAACGACTATATAAATTGCATGAAGATAATCCATTCAGCATTTTCATCAAAGAAAATTTCTAAATTTATTGCTGCCTTTAAAACAGGATACGAGAACTCAAGGAATAGCTGTTCTTCTTTTTGTTATGAAAACGAGAAAGGTTTTCTCTCAAAGTATAGGAATCAGCTCCGCACATCCATATTTTCCTGATAATCTAATATAAAATCATTTATTTGTATTCGGAATTCTCCTCTGTTATTATTTTACAAGAAGTTTCCCCTATGATTTGGCAAGATTGAATTACTATAATAATAATAATAATAATAATAATAATAATAATACTACTACTACTACTACTAATAATAATAATAAATTTTATTGTCGTTAAGCTATTCACAGCAATGGACAACGTCAAGTTTGTAGCATAAGATACAGATAACAATTTATGACAATTACAATAGTCATTCTAGTTAAAATATACCAAAAATTGATAATACAACAGCAGCAACAAATACAATATTCACATATTATTTAACAGTTATAGGTATATAGTAGCCTAATTGCTTATATGTATATATTTATAGTATGGTTATATAGTTTTACGAACAATTAAAAAGGAAAATATGTTATAGTTCTATTGAACAGTCAAAAAATTCCTCTAATGAGTAAAAGGGTGTTGCAACTAACCAATTGGACAATTTACTCTTAAATATATTCATATGTCCGTTTCTTACTGTTAGAGGTAGCTTATTATACATTTTTATTCCTAATATCTCATAGCTGTTTAAAGATTTGGATAGTCTTTGAAATGGTACATTGATATGTTTATTGTTCCTAGTGTTGTACGAATGTATATCTTTTCTGAGCTGTACGTTTTGTAGATTACTTTTTACTTGTTGGAGTACTGTATAGATGTATAGGTTAACCACGGTCATAATCTTTAGATTGATAAACAGGGGTCTGCAGTGGGCTAACCTGTGTGAGTCTGCGATAATTCTGATTACCTTTTTCTGTATTAAAAGGATATTGTAACTATTTCCCCAAAATAAGATACCATACTTAATTATACTCTCATAGAAAGCAAAGTAAGCAGATCTGACATATTCCTGAGGAACAAGATTTTTCAATTGTCTTAACAGATATGTTACCTTGACAGCCTACTACAGAGATAATCAATATGTGGTTGCCATGATAGCTTATTGTTAAGAAATACACCCAAAAACTTTACACAGGTTGAGCTGTTTTCAAGAGATACATTTTTGAGACTAAAAGTCATACGTTGAGTTTTATTTTCATTAAGTGCAAGTCAACTAGCCTTGAACCAAATCGCAGTTTCTTCCCATGTATTTTCAGTTATGGATTGAAGTGAACTTAGATAAGCACAAGTAGTCAGGAAAGTCGTATCATCAGCATACAAGATTGACTGAGCAGATAAGAAGGAAGGTAAATCATTGATCGTTATGTCAAATAAAAGAGGTCCTAGGACTGAACCTTGCGGTACTCCATACTTAACTGTTGCAGTGCCAGATTTAGTTTTATTTACAGAAACACTTTGCTTACGGTTATCTAAGTAGGACTCAAATAGCCTATAGCTAATCCCGCGGATCCCGTAGAACGCCAACTTATGTAGAAGAATTGTGTGCTCAACACAATCGAAGGCTTTACTTAAATCGCAAAATGTGGCCTGAACAAATTCTTTATTTTCAAAAGCTTTGAGAGTTTTCTTGATTAATAAATCTATGGCACCAACAGTTGACCTATCTTTAATAAAGCCAAACTGTGAAGCACTAAATACATTTTGTTGAACTAGATAATCATAAACCTGTTAATGCATCACTGTTTCAAATTTTTTTGCGAAAACTGGGACCAGAGAGATGGGACGATAGCTTGATGGACAATTTTCAGGGCCCTTTTTATATACAGGTACAACTCGTGCTACTTTCAAAGAATCAGGGTAGACTCCCTCTGTTAAACATTTATTAATGCAATAGGTAAGCGGAAAAACAATACAATCAATCACATTCTTAATTAAAATGCTCGATAAACCATATACATCAACAATTTTGGCCGGCTTAAATTTTTGTACAATGTTCAAAACTTCTAGAGGAGATATATTTCTAAATTCAAAATTACCTTCAATACGGTTTATACTCTTCTCTATTAGACTGTCAGCCGTTAAGTTGGGTTTCACAATATTATTATGTAGTTCTTCTACGGAGTTCACGAAGAAGTTATTAAAATCTTCGGGGTGGGGGTAAACAAAGTCCTTTACATTACTTTTAGCTACAGAATTAATTATATTCCAGGCTTTCTTACATTTATTATCAGATGAGTCAATTTCAGCTGAGTTATATTTCTTTTTTGCCTCGTTGATAGCTACCTTATACGTTTTCCTAGCACGCATATAAACTGATCTAGCCGCTTCCTTTTTATCTCTACGGTATAAGTTTAAATACAGCATAACTTTACACTTCATTGAGCATAGTTCGGGAGTATACCAGTTGGACTTATTTTCTTTGTACCATTTCTTAAACGGGTTATTATTCATTTTACAAATTCTTTGTGGAAAAGAGATTTCAAAATTGTAAAGAAACACATTCAAAAATCGTTCAAAGAGTGCACCGGAATCCTCACAATTAAGTAGTACTTCATGCCAATTCACATTACTGAGGGAATTTTTAAAATGAAATATCTTTTCTTCAGCGATTGGTCTCGATACAGCAATTTTATATTCTGAAGCCACTGAGTCACCCACGTTGTTTAATAGTAAGTTTTCCAATTTAATCCATACACAATCATGATCCGAAAATGAAAAAATAGATACATCACAAGGAATATGACGTAGACTAAAATTTATAAATATGTTATCAAGGCAAGCTAGGACAGGTATGTCTTCAACACAACATACGATACTTTCATTTTAAATGTATATAAACACTACTTTGGTATTCTCATATTGCGCAATTTATCGGACTTAAAAAGTATAACCATCTGCCATTGCATAGTTCTGACACGCGTGAGTGTAATTTTCGGGTTCAATAATTAAATACAAGTACGAGGGTCACCCAATACATAAAGATACAAAGCTCTCTAGCTCTACGCATATCTATATGTAAGAGAAAATATTATTTCTGTATGATAACCTGTCATCCTTACCACCTATTTATAATAGTGGTTTGATCTCTGTTTCTGGTATATAACCTCCATCAACGATTCAATGATAGGAAGCCCCCTGGAAATTGCACTTTGGAAGAACAGAATTCCGCGATAAGATTTCTAGTGTCTGACGGGACAAAAATCATCTGAAATTTATGTCCGGGTGTTTAAACACTGCAGTAAAAGTTGTATGAATCGTGTGAAAATTTAGAAGTGGATTGATCAGTTCAATTGTTTCCGATTTGGAACGTGCTGCTTGACCAATTAAAGTTTCCTGATGGGGTTGATAATGGTGTTTTCGGTCCAATGTATTTGCGATTTTTTTTGGAAGAACTGAGTACTGTGAGTACTACAATACTTAAAACTAAAGTTGTCTGCGATCCTGAAAAAAACGACGCAACTTACAGAGAAAAAGAAGAATCCTTCTCCACGACAATGCTCGCCTTCACACCACTGGAATGTTCTACAACAGCGTTCCGCAAACTATGATCCGCGGATCACAAGTGGTCCTTGAGGCCTGCTCTTTAGCAGGCGCAGGGTAGCGAGTTGAACCTACCAACCAATAAAACTGATCCGTACTTGAAAATAGTTTGCATAACACTGTTCTACACCATTGTCCATATCTCACTCTCTTACTTTTTTTTTGTTTGGATCCCTTAAGGGAGGAGATGCAAATGGCGTACTTAGTGTAAGAAGTGTGACCAGTGATTTGTGAATAGAAATGGGAGTGTAACCTTAAAAGATCGTCAAAGTCCCATTCAACTGCTTCTGTGAGACAGATAAGTGGTGGTGGACAATTGTAGTTAACATTTATCATAGATTTAGGTTGATAACCTTTTTCTTTAATCAAAGAACAGAAGTAGGCTTAAAACGTCATTAAGCCTAACTTTAGGTAAAGCATAATCAATCCAAAGCATGAAAGTGACCAGATATGTTTATGTTATTATTATTTTGTTAAGTTTAATATATTACAAAGGTTTAACAATATTAGAAGCTAGAAGAGAATACGGTCATTTTACAGTTCTAAATGGGAATTCTCGTTACTCGCTGTATGAAACCGTTAATTTCAATCAACTTTTTGTGAATTGTGGTAACCACGGAGACAAACTTTACAATATGTCCCCCAATAGAGGTTCACCAAATAAAAATAAGAAACGATGTAAATCACAACCTTCCCCAACGGAATCAGTTTCAATTAACAAAAGTGAAAACAAAGTGAATAATTCTGTACACTTCGATAATGATAAAGAGTCTGGTGGAACTATTCATGATTTAATGGCTCCAAATCCTCCCCTTTTGGAACAACAAGACAATGAAAAAGAAGCCAATACAGGCAATACAATGGATTTTTGTAATGACAACAGTATTGGCTTAAATATGCCTCAATTAGTACCACAGTTACTAATCATCGACAATAACATTTCCGAGTCAGATTCTGTAATCTCTCAAGCTCAAAACAATAAGCGAGCTAGGCTTAGTAGAGATGTTCAGATTACTGACCCAACAATCCAATCAATTAACTGAGACATCATCAAAAACCAATCCCAATATAAAGTAAAAAGTTAATGATTACTCATTGCCAGAGCTAACTACATTCCCTCAAAACTATAGAGGAGACTGTATCATTATTGCCAGTGGCAAAAAAATAACATTACAGGCATTGGTCGAATGCAACTTTGTAATAAACTTAGAAAGCTTAATGTACCTTTAACTGATTTAACAGTTACTGGCAAAAACAATTTACGTCTAAAATTTGCTAATGTGCAACAAGCAAATGCTTTCATAACTAACAAAACTCTACTAGATCCATTGGATATAACTGTAAAAATTCTTCAAGCTTTAATTTATAAGCATGGTCTTGTCTATAGAATAGAACTAGGAATTTCGGGTGAGGATATATTGGCGAGTATAGAACCTGGAGACCGCGTAGTCAAAGCGTTTAGGCTAACTAAAGCAATAAAACAACCCGACTCATCCTTCATTAGATCCCAACTAAACTAATTCATTTAATTTTCCAGAGCAATATTCTCCATTCATCCATCTTAATCTATTTTACCCGTTTAACGGTAACTCCAAAACTCAAAACTATTATACAATGCAAAAAAGTGTTACAGATATCATCCCACTCAATTGTGTAGTGGGAAAGAGTTATGTCCCAATTGTGGAGATCCAAAACATGAATCAATTTGTAGCAAACCGTCAAAATGTATTAACTATAAAATGAACCATTCCTCAACAAACCCAAAATGCCCTTATCTTGAGTTGAGACGTGAAATGGAGCGTGAAGTCTCGCATTTCGGAATCTCATACCCTGAAGCGATGAAAAAACTTGCAAGAAATTACCCTGAACTTACAAAAATCATTTCCAAAGGGTAATGTCCTCAAGAGTTACTAGATTCTGACCAGAAAGATAAACATTTTCCTCATCTTAGTAGTAACATTGAAAACGGTGTTAATTCTCATAACGAAAGAAGAGCCTTCCCACTGAACAACAATACTAATAGGAACTCCAATGGGTACATTAATTGTTGGAAATATGTTCCCCCCATTTCTCATCCAAGTTATGCCTCCAAAGTCAAATCCCTTCCTCCCAATTTCAGACCTCTTTCAATCCAAGACATTTATACTAAATTTCATCCAAATTCTATCTCTTCCCCTCCCCCACCATTATAAATCCAAACATGAACCCTCAGAATCATTTTAATAATCTTCCTTCCACATCCAGTTCAATCCCTATTAATCAAACCTCACACCTCGTTTCTGTCCTCCCAACAAATCTTAATCTCATCACTAACAATTCTTCATCACAGGTACTTACAACTTCACCACCCAATCAAAATCAAACTTCCATCACTTCAAAATCAAATCCTCCTCCTCAAAATAAAACACCTAATACTAACCAAGAAGAAGATCCCATTGATACTTTCCAATCAATTTACAAAATATTGCAGATCAAAAGGAACTTATCATTTCCTTACTAAAACATACATCTAAACTACAAAGTCTTATTTCTACGAACTCTTCTTGGAAGCAAATACAAAACGCTCTAGAAAACAACCTATCTTTATCACAATTTGGTCTTAACATTATAAAGAACTTAGAAAATTACAAAGACATTTCCAAAGATTAAAAAAAAAAAATATTTTCTCATTTTATCTAATTTTTACTATTATTTCGGTAATTTTTAACCAAAATTAAAAAAAAAATCACTTTCAGTTCATGGGCAAAATCATTCAATGGAACCTTCATTACTATTCAGCCAAAAAATTAGAATTACAAGAAATTTTGAATGAAGAAAAACCGGACATAGTGTGCCTTTCTGAATTACATTTACCTCCTTCCGCCAATCTACATATACGAGGATATAATTATTCATCACTTGGTAATCAATTCAATCAACTAAACTCGGGAATACTAATTCACGAAAGTTATCCTTTCAAAAAATTAACCTTAAATCAGAACATTGATTTAGTAAACACTAAACATGTAGAAATCACGGCCATCAACACAACATTTAATAATATTAATTTCAGCATCGTCAATCTATACATTCCTTCTTCTCGTTTACAACAATCTCTCACAATTCAAGAACTAGAAGAACTAAGTAATCAAATACCTCATCCTGTAATCTATACGGGAGATTTTAATGGTCATCTCAGCTCACTCGGAGATCCCATCTCTGATCAACTGGGACTAACTGTTGAAACTTGGGCTAATAACAACAATCTCTCTTTTCTAAATTCTGGTAAAAAAAAAAAAAAAAACATTTCCCTCAAAATGGAAACAATCCCTCAGTCCTAGATTGGACCCTTATCTCTTCGAACCACGCAATAAATGTCGAATAGGATACTTTAAAAGATCTTCACACTAGCGACCACATTCCTTGTATTATATATGACAATCTACAAAAACAATCAAATGCAAAATTCAAGCCCATCCGAAAATGGGAAGAACATAAAATTAATTGGGATAATTTTAGAAACATTTTACTTCTGTTTTTAAGCAAATACGAATCACAAAACATAACCTACGAACAATATGTAGAAATGATCAATGACTCACTAACTTTATCAGGACCTAAAACTAACTCCACCAAACAAAAAAGATTCCCTACATTACATTGGTGGAATGATGAATGCCTCCAAGCAAAAAATAACAGAAAAAATACTCTAAAAATATATTTAAGAACTTCCAATCAACAAAACTGATTCAATTCAAAAAAGCTACCGCTTTTGCAAAACGAACTTATCTAAAAGCAAAAAGAAATGCTTGGCAACTATATTGTCAAAAACTTTCTCCTCAAACAAAGATGAAACGAATATGGCAAATTGTAAGAAATATCAACAAACCCTCTCCCAATAGAATCAATTCTTTAGATACTTCTTGGCAACAAGGATTTTTAGATAAATTACTATCATGTAATAACGCAAAAAATAGTCTTCCACCAGACAAACTTTCTTCATTCATCTCGCTATCTAAACATGCAGACTCATTTCTAACTCCTATTTCGACATCTGAAATACAGAACATCATTAAATCAGTCAATAACTCGTTACCTGGACAGGACAGAATTTCATACGGAATTATCAAACAATTACCTCTACAGGCCATCAACCATTTAACTGACATTTACAATAATATCATTTCCTCTGGAAATATCCCATCCGATTGGACCAAGCAAATAATTATTCCATTATTATAAACAAACAAAGACCCTTCATCGCCTTTATCTTATCGTCCCATCACTTTAATTCCTTGCTTTACAAAAATTTTCGAAAAAACTATCATCAGAAGAATTGAATGGTTTATAGAAGGTCAAAACAAATTATCTCCAAATATCATAGGATTTAGGAAAAATTATTCAGTGCAAAATGGATTAAAAACCACTTCACTAATCATCCAAAATGCCTTTTTACAGAATCAGTCTATTTACGCTGCATTTTTAGATGTACATAACGCTTATAATGAAACAAACATTTCTATACTAATCAAAACATTACAACAAATGAAAATTCCACACAA
>JAGDQP010007074.1:0-10428 GCA_022664845.1 Lepisma saccharinum
CCTATTTTACCTAGAAGGAAAGTGATTGTTCAAAAGTTTACTCGCAATTTGATATCATATAAAATACACAGATAATTCTTATTTTAAAATATAAGATTCAGAGTTCCTACTCATTCATTTAGAAAATATAAATTATTGGAACCTTATTCTTTGTTTCAAGATTAGCAACGGATTGAAACCAAGTGATGCCTTGTCACCACTACTGTATAACTTTGCTTTAGAATATACTATTTTAAAACTAAAAGAGGACAAATAGGGACTAACGTTGAATTGTTTGAATCAACTTTTCGTGTACGCGGATAATATAGATTTAATAAAGAAATATATAGAAGCAATACAAACTAACACGAACGGGTGATCCTAGCAGACAATTGTAAAAAAAAAAAAAAAACCTCCGAACGCACAGTTGCCAGTACAAGGAAAGTACAGACGTCAAATTAATAGCGATTTTAGCAGATCACAATATGTTACACAATAATAATACTAGCATCATTATTATTAATAATAGTAATATTTCTAAAATTGGTACTAATAAACTCAATACTAATTATAAAATCCAAAAGCTTTAACTTTGCACGCTTTCATTTGTCTGAATACGAAGTAACATTTACAAGTACATTTTCAATTGAAACTTCTTAAACAGTACGATTGATTGGACTAAACTGACAGCAACATCCTTTAAAAAAAGGAGGAAAATTTGAAAATTATGTGAAGGCCAAAGAGAACACTACAATTCTGAAAGACAAGCACAATAGTGGTTATGGAACTCAGTGATATGAATTAATTAGTGTTTTAGTGGATTTATTTATTAAAACAATCTCCTGATACAGCCCAAATTCGACTACTTTACACTACATATGTTTAAAAAGCTTCAGTACTTACGCTGCATGTGTGTGAGTTTTCATACTTTTACATATTTTTCTTTATTACACAATGGTTTATCGTGTCCTCAATTCTTGCAATATTAATTAAACTCATTTCCGACATCATACAATGATGAAATTTTGCACAACGACGTAAGTCGGGTGACAATACAATATTCCATTGTTACTTTCATATATTTCTATTTATTTATATATTTTAAAAGCATATTTTATATTTTAGTGTTATTCTAAAATAAATACTACCTCTCAACGATCTTGCTTTCGACTGCTTGCAGAATACTTTAGGATTTGGGTGACATACATCAAGTTACAATATATATCAGGTAATGAAAAGCATCCGAACACCGAAATAGCTAAAAAAAAAAGTGTGAAGAAAACTTTTTAAAACATACTTTTCTTTTAAAAAAAAACTAACTATAACAATTCGGACTAAAAAGTAAATATTAATTATGTTTATGCATGACTAAAAGGAAAAGCATGGGGCGCGCCAATTAAACAATTTACAAACTGAGCGTATATGAGATCGCGCCCCATGCTTTTATTTGTAGTTATGCATAAAGAAAATTATTGTTTACATTTTAGTATGAATTGTTTTAGTTTTTTTTTAAAAAAAAAGAAAAGTATGTTTCAAAAAAAAAAATTCTTATTTTTTTAAAGATAGTGGACAAATGACAAGCAATAATAAAATTTTGGAAAATGATCCCAATAATACTTGTGAGTGTGTATAAAATGAACTAACTGATACTTTGATATTGTTTACTTTTGCTGAGGAATTAGAAAACCCGTAGTTGATGACGTCAAACGCCTACGCCAATATGGGCATTCTAATTTCTCAGCTAAAATAAGCAATACCAAATGCGATTTGATACACATACACAAGTATTATTGGGACCACTTTCCAAAATTTCATTAAAGCTTGTCATTTGTTCAGTATCTTTAAAAATGTGAAAACTCTCTCTCTCTCTCTCTCTCTCTCACACACACACACACACACACACACACACCGCGCGCGCAGTTTAGTCGTCTTTTAGAAATAGAGGAGCGATACCCGAAAGCTAGTGTTTTAATAGTAGGGGACTTTAACGCAAGAACAGGGAAGGAAGATGTGTATGAGGAGAATAGGAGGGAAGATCCGGGAGTACTAGTCACCAGGATGAGTAAGAATGTTAGAAAAAGTAGGGATAAAATAATACATATGAAAGGCTGGCAACTAATAGATTTATCTCAAACATTTTATGGTCGAGAGTAATTCTAAACGGTAAACACCCATTGGATTGGGAAGGAAATTATACTTACATCGGCAGTTCTGGAAATAGTGTAATTGATTACGCACGTTGTTCAGAAAATTTAGCAGATAAGGTAGAAAAATTTAGAGTAGATATAAGAAGTGAATCAACACATATGACTTTAATAATTAAACTTAGGAATAAACAAACGCAATCACGTCATATATTAGAGGTTCGGCAAAGAGAGGGAGAGAAAGGGAAATATATAAGCAAATATAGGTGGACAGGGAAGGAGAAATGAGGTTCTTGGATATGATCTCAGATGATCTTTCAAAATTACTTATAAATCAAGTGCAAGTAAATATAGAACAGGTAGATGTTGATGTAGCGACAAGTTATTTGACGCACTGCATCCAGAGAGCTGCAAGACTCATGAAGCTTTCATTTTGCAAATAAGAGGGGTAACACAGATTGGGGATGGTATAATATTAGATGCAAACGAGCGAAAAAAGAGGCAGAGATTTCGCTACGACGATATAGAATGAGTAATCAAGAGGAATATAGAAGGATTTACATATTACAAAGAAAAAATTACAAAGAAATTGTGAAGCAGGAAAAATATTATGGCAGAAGCGAAGGAACATTTGAAGAAGCATTAAGTAAAAACAGGAGAAAACTATGGGTAATTTTAAGACAGCTGCGTAAAAGAAGGAGTGTGCAGCAAACATTACAGTAGAGCAGTGGAACTAGCATTTTGGGGATATTTTAGAGTTGGCAGTAGACAGGTAGGGGACCCGCATTTATAGGGTACTTCGTACCTATTTTGGATGATGCAATCTCGGAGATGGAATACATACAATCGGAAGATAGTCTGAAAAATGGAAAAGCATCAGATGCTGAAGGAATTGGAGGGGAAATGTGCAAGGCTGCTGTAAAGAATAGGAATATGATGGAAGTACGGATCAAGCTAGTAAATTCACTGTTCCGCGAAGGAAAATCTCAAGCAAATGGTGACAATCTATTATATGTGGAATATATAAGGGGAAAGGGGACAAAAATAATATACAAGTATTTTCAGGGGTGTCAATTGTTCTGATTATTGGGGAAGCATATTGAAAAATACCAAGTAGGAGCCTAACAGAATGGGCTGAAACATTCGATAAAATAAGTCTGTTACAGACAGGGTTTTCGGGTGATGTTGGATAATGTACTTATATTGCAGATGCTTATAAAAAGTAGGACAGTGAATAAGGGGTGGGGATGGGAGTTGTATGCGTGTTTTGTGGAGTTTTAGAAGGCATTTGATACGGTTAACAGGCATATTTTGTGGCAAAAGCTGTGGGAGCAGGGCGTCTCAGCAAAAGGTAAGAGCATTACAGGCAGTTTATAACAATGTATTCTTTTGTGACAAATGCGTAGGGAATAAGGTTACACAGTTGCAAAAATCAACACTCGGGAAAATGCAAGGGTATGTGTAGCTTTTTTAAATGATATTGCGGGACATCTTATTGAGGGGGAACAGGATATACCAAAAATAGGGGAAAGAGAGAGTCCGGTATTGATGTATGCAGATGACTTTGTTGTGGTTGCGAATTTCAAAGATGGATTGCGGCGAGCTTTGCATTATTTAGAGAATTATTGTAACAGCATTTTATGGATACAAATATTGGCTGGAGAACAGTGGACTTTTGGGGCGAGGTGATAGAATTAGTTAAATATTTTCAATATCTAGGACTAACAATTTCTATGACAGAGAAATGGTCACGGCACATAAGGTTAGGTAAAGACAAGGCGAAATACGAACTGGAGGGTTTTATGAGGGCATACATAAAATGCCGGGCATGAAAACCAGGTTTATTGAACGTATGTTTCGGGCGGTAATTTTAGACGCTTTAAAGTACGGGGCATGAGGTATGGGGAAATAGAATGGGAAGTGGCGGATATAGATATGCAAGAGATAAATGCAGAATGCAATGCGACGATGTCCCTGAAATTTCATGGACATAAGCAAGAAACGTGGGGAAGGGCTAAATATATCTCAGTTTGTGAGAAGGAGAGCGGAGGAATAGCATGGATTCGATTAGGTGGATGGACACAAATCCGAAGAAATAATGAAGAAGGGAAACCATTCTGTCCACTATGTAGTGAGGAGGACAGCGAAAGACATCTTTCCTTGTGTAGGGAAACCGAGGAAACCAGAGATAACTTTCTGTGAAATTTGACTGAGGTTGAAATATTGGGAGAAATAAAAGGGGATGCAAGAACAGAAAGTAAGATTATACAAGCAGTGGGGCAGTATACCACTATGGCCAGGGAAGAGCGATGGAAAGAATTGGGGGTGGCAAGATAAAGGGTGAAATTTAAAGAAGTATGTAAAATGTATACATGTCTATCTTTGTTATTCTCTATTCTTATTATCACTATAATCATGTGTATTGTGTTAAAGAAGCCGTATCAGCGTGTATATTCAGCTATTGAGAAAAGTTGGAACGTATTTCTATGTAGAGAAAATGTGAAGTTTTGAAAAGTTGTATATAAACACGAGATAAGGATGAAGGTGCGTACAACCGCTGGGAAGGAATAAATAAATATAATATAATAATATACTGAAACCTCTTAAGAATAATAACAAAGGACTTGGAAGAAATCAGCTCTGGAATTATTCAAGATACCATCGCACTGAGGGGAAACCAGGGATGAACTACAGTCGAAAATCGAAATCGAACCCGGATTTTCCAGATAACATGGCGAGCATCACACCTCGTCAGTATTAATTTTCAGCTGAGATATTTGCTCAGCCAATGATGTCATAATTTGCTGCTAGTCAAATATCTCCGCTAAACAAGATGGAATCTGTACAACACTGATTATTTCATACCATAAAATTCTATAACCACTATTATGTTTGCACAATGGATAAATTAAATCCATGCAAGAGAACAGTACTCCATTAAAAAATAATAATAATATCAAATTTCCTTACTTGTGTATCGTTAATCAGCGTATCTTCCTCCGTTTTCCTGTTCTTCTTCTTCCCTCCTCTTTTCTTTCCTTTTCTGCCTTCTCTTCTCCCTTTCTTTCTCCCTCTCCACCTCTTCTTACTATCTTCCGGGTATGGGATTGTATTGGATTCTTTCAGGGGCTTCTTGTAGGGTTTCGAAGGGTAGTTCAATCTCGCTCGCCTATTCAACAATTCAGGAAGTATCTTAGTAACATTTCTTTCTTCGATAGACTCATCTGGTAACTCATTATCTAAAATGGAGCGTTTTATTCGGGACAAAGTTGATAATAAAGGTGTTTCATTGGAAATCCCTAAATTTGAATATTGGGAAGCGTTAAAGCTGGAACTACCTCGGTTAGTTTTGTTAGGTGGTACCAAATGTAAATTTTCAATTATGTCATTTGAAATTTCGTTTTCTTTTATGTCAGCATCTTCTTCTGAGTGAGTAAACTCATCTTCTGAATAATTTATGGAAGAATCTCGATCTGAGTTAGAAGCGTAATCACCAAATTTGTAAGTCTTAAACCGCGAACGCTTTATTCCATTTCTAAAACCCAGTTTCCCAGAATGTTTCCTTCTCGTTTCTGTATTAGCTATGTTGTCTACTACATTGGGATTGTCTTCAGATGATTCACCATTATACAGCAGATTGTTTAGAGTTCTATCGAAAGTAAAATTTTCATTATCATCAGAAAATACAACCAGAAATGCACTAGTGCCTTCTCTGAGAAACTCCTGGACACGTATCAATTCACTATCATGGTTTTTCCACCGAGGAGATTCAAACCGTAATCCTAACATATGCATGTCTCCAGGTTCATCTCGACATTCGCGCATTATATTGGTGATGTCATAGGAATGCCAACCCCTAGCAGTGTAAGGAACAGATAAAGTGCTAAGATTAGCGACATTATGCCAACCCGTGTGAGAAAAACGTATTCTGAGTGGTGGTGCTAATTGCCGAGTATTGTAGAAGTGGTTAGAATGAGGGAGTCGCCTACGGTGCAAGTGAAGCTGAGCTCTTTTTATGTCTTCTGATTTGTCAATTCCCGTGAGATTGAATACCAGTATGTAGGGGTCGTATGTGATCTTGAAACCTGAAAAAATAAAATAAAAGAGAACAATCAGAAGAAATTATTTCCAAGTCCTGTCCCCAAACATATGAAGTTGTAAATTTGTATTCTTATTTCTATCTTTTAATTTATTTTTGTATTACAGTATCTTGTAAAAGTAAACTGTATATGCCTTCTTTAAGGCTCAATCCAAGTGGTTTTTCCCGCCTTTTTCGTTTTACGTCAATTATTCAAATTTCGGTACAGGAAAACAGAAATTATCTTTCACAGACCAAACTTCGTTTCGTACTTCAATAATGAGTTCAATTAGTTTTAAAGAAAATCTACTAGTAACCTCAGGATTGTGTGCAGAAACCTTTGAGACATAATTATGTCCCAAAAGTGTCTGCACACAATCCTGCAGTTACTACTAGCATTAATTAAAACTAATTGTACTCATTATTGAAGGACGAAACGAACTTTGTACCGTGAAAGTTAATTTCTGTTTTCCTCTACCGAAATTTGAATAATTGACGTAAAACGATAAAGGCGGGAAAACCCACTTGGATCGAGCCTTAACTGGAGAAGTACATCTCTGTTGAAGGTGTACAAATAAATAAATATTGTTTTCTGGTTTTCCATCAATATGAATTAAGTTTATTTTAAGGTCTTTAGGCAACTTTGGCTGAGGTTGTTTTAATATGCAAGTGTATGAACTATTGTTGAGCTAGTAATAATTATTGCATTGCCAAACATCATATCTTAGCCGAAGAGGCAAGTATACCTCAGATTTATCTTCTGGCATAATACACTATCAACAATTGAAGGGTCTTCATATGTATTGCAACGATGTAATAGTTCATTCTTCAGAATACGACAGAAGCAGATGAAAAACAGAGATACCTGTCAAAATAAAAAGCGAGTTCTGATTATGAAAAAGCAGGAAGAGGTGAGAAAACATGTCAAGTCCTTATCTCAAGTTCTCACTATTTCAGCGAATGGAGTATACCACTACCATTAACTGATGGAATATGTGTATCTCAAAATCGATATACGTATGAATATCTGAACTCTCACATACTACATAGTCATTAATTAAAAGTCAGAAGTAGAACACACATATATACAAATAACAATCTTACCCCATACGTATAGTAAAAATTAAATTTCTGAAGTAACACCTCACATTTCTTAAGATATGTAGGGTTCTTCCACACTTAATACTAAAACGAAGAACTGAAAAATTAAACCCTTTAGCATGTTAGCTTTTAACCAAAAGTCGACTAGAAATGTAACGAATGCTTCGAGGGGTATTTTCTTCAACCTACGGTAAAACGCAGAGATAAACAAGAGAAACACAAGAATGTCAACTTATGCAAAAGTTACGTAAACTACTACTCTACTACTTCTCTACGAAGTTTCACTCTCATTCATTCACTGGTTTAAATAGAGTACCAGTTTTTGTACCACCTCCTGAAGAAAGTTCCCTTGTGAATTGTAGGTCTCATCATGCACATGAGTTCGTTCTTCTCGAAACCTTCGAGACTTTTTCTGTACAGAACAGACTCTTGTGAACTCATTTTCATACACAACACACACACACTTTCCGATGAATTTCGGCCGCGTTCAGTTCATCATTCAACGTGGTCAGTGAGATCAAGGATCCCCGAGTGCGAAGTTCGCTCTCTCATTTGATTCCTTCAAGGTGATGGACTGAACGCGATCGAAATTCATTGGAAAGTGTGTGTTTGTGTGTTGTGTACGGAAATGACTTCACGAGAGTCTTTCTGTACAGAAAAGATCTCGAAGGTTTCGAGAAGAACGGCCTCACGTCCATGATGAGGCTTACCACACTGGTGGGAACTTATTCATGCAGGGTACGGAAACTGTTGCGCCGTTTAGACCAGTGGATGAATGAGAGTAGAACTTCGTGGAGAAGTAGTAGAGGTCTTAACGTAACTTGTGTATATCTTGACAGTTGACATTCTTGTGTTAATCTTGTTTATCTTTTTTACATCTTACCGGAGGTTGAAAAAAAATATCCATCCTATTTCAATCTACCGGAACATTGTTCAGATGCCTCTGTCGAATATTTTTTTTTCATTCTTAAATTAAATATTATTTTTTTAAATATCCAATCAATATATTCCACATATTGTTGGTTACAAAAGAACCTTAATGTCGCGGATCAGGATCGGCGCTGGAGGTACATACAAAGGTTTGAGTTTTGTCTCCAGCCATCCTGGCAGATCTTTTCCAGGCCTTTCTTCAGGTTCACCACAGAAATTTTGTACCTAGATTCAATGATAGGTAACTTCTTCCACATTCCTTACCAAAAAAGAATTAATCTCGCTCATTCTCACTTCCTTCTCAACTACTTTAAATTTTTGCTTCGGGCATTAACGTGTTTAACAAATTAATGTTACATCTCCGTCTGAAACTTTCCTTCGCATTATTTCGTAATTGTTTTGGTCGATTTAGTATTTGAAGAGTACGGGGAAAGAAGGATGGATGTCTGTTTTTAAAAATGAGTTTGCACTCGTAACAAGTACTACAGAATGACAGCTACCCGCTGAGGAAGTTTGAATCCGAAAGCGAAAATAATCCTTAAGTTATAAGAAAATTAAATACATGGCAGTACAAGTGAGAGTTAGACTTTAAAATTGCATTCTGCGAGAAATCACCTTCCATGGACACACCCCTCCCTTCCCTGTACTCTTCATTTGCAAGAAACAAAATATTTCAGAAACCAAAACAGCAGAAAAGGAAGTTTGAGAATTCTGAAACTCCTAAATTTGAAAATCTTAATTGTCACAAAATGAACCAAATAAACGCTCACAAGGGAACATCTTATATTGATAGTAACATTGCCCAATCAAACAGTACGCAATCGATAGAGGAGTGAAACAAAGTGAGAAATCCAAAGTTTTACGTGCCGACAGCCAGAAACACAGGAGATACAGAGGAAAGAAGGATCGAGAATCATGTGAAGATAGCAATGCAGAAGATACATTGACACAGAAATAACTTCAAAATGATTAAAGTAATCTAAATGAGACTTGCACAACAGTATAGTAAGCAAACAGTGTACCCACAGACGTGCTCAATAACGTCATATGTAATGCAGTGTTGCCAACTGAGCACAAAATGAAGTTTTGTGAAATGTCACGGAACACAAATTATAACATCTATAAAATCGAAGTATGATTAGAACCATATCTGTGAAGTCTTGATGTACAGTGTTGCCAGCGTTTGAAGATAGGCCTATATGAATGCCAAAAGTGTAAAATCTCGGATGTAGAAGAGTACATACAGTACACGATTCGAACGAGCTGAAACCAAAATAGGAGACCACGAACAAGAATATAATAACTGAAGTACAAAAATAACGGACGAAGCACAGTGCCGAGGCAGTGTTGCCAAAGTGGAAAATCAGAATAGTATCAAACACAACACACAAGCTGAAATGATGTGTGCTCTTGGATTGACAAGTGATTAGTAGGTTCACTTCTCTGGTGCACGCAATATTGTATTACCGTACACATTAGTGGTAGTCAGTATTTCAGTGTTGCTGTTGATAAAGCGCTCCGCATTATGTTGGTCCCTATGAGGAGAGGGTCGCTTGGAAAGAGTGATAAACGTACAGAAAGTACATTTGTAAACCAGTAGGGTCTCCCTGATATTGTGTAATAATCACAATAAAGGCGTAAAATGTGGCTAACGTATTTTGCTTTTGGCAAATTGTCTTACTGGTAACAGTGCACATGTAGTTTGGTAATGAGGGTGTGAGATAAGCAGAAGCATTTCGAACAATGTGCACACCTGACAAAGCTGACATTTGTACATGTTTCTTCCTGGCATTCGTCGGACATTAAGGTATCGAAACAGTATTCAATTGGTGTCATAAAGCCTTCAGGCATTTCATCACTGTAACCGCTTCTGAAGAAGGCAAACTTGATCATGTCCCGGAACCTATCGGCAGAAAACTGGTAATGCGCAAAGGATTGCACACGTAGAAAGCTATCTCTTCTCCAAATGTCGAACTCTCCAGTAGGCAAAACACTGTCCGTAATCAAGCGGACGAAGTTTTTGTACGAGCGGAAGAAACCAACATCAAGGGGCTGAATGAGTCCGGTGCATTTCGCTGGAATTAATTTCCGCTCAAAGTCGATGCCGTCAGGAACTGTTTCCTGAACCAGCGTCACATCCTTATTTGTGCTCCAGGAGTCCACAAGCAGAAGATGACTGACATCAGTTTGTTGGAT
>JAGDQP010007074.1:10528-28846 GCA_022664845.1 Lepisma saccharinum
TTTTTTTTTTTCATGTTAGCAGTAGTTTCAGCGTACGATCGAATGTTTGGGGTATCATCAGATTTAGTTTTCGGAAAGCGAGCAGAAGGTTCCGCCACTAGCACATAGAGAGGAGAAAGAAGACTACCAGACATGGAAATCACAGGCATGATCATATAACAATGTGTAGTAGCGGAAAGAGACCCTACCTCAATATTTATTCGTTTAGCTCTTTTCAGAACAAGAGTCCGGTAAGAATGCAGCTCTTATATCAGCAGTAAAGCGATCTGCACTTTCCTTTATCTTATTCTCATCCAGGTGGTAACCTCTTCCAACGCGATGGGTAGCTGTTCGAATGCCTATATTATATTTGCTCTTAAAATTGTGTAACCATTCCGTGAAGCAGTGAAATTGCAGGTGCCATCATGACCAATAAATGTTGGTTCAGACATCAATTGGTGTTTTACTTGCAATCCCCACAAGCGGATTGTTCGGTCATGAACGATGGCGTTCCTAGCTCGGGCTTCTTTCAACAAGTTCCATACTTCCTCGTTGATACGTGTGATGAATAGTCCCTTCAAACTGTTCTCAAATCTGCAGAGTTGGTGTTCGTAACGCAGGCGTCTAAAAGTTTTCTGAACCGTTTTGAATTTTAGTCGGTTGGAAGTCCCGTCAATGGCCTTGTGACGCGGTGCTAATTGCAACTTTCCGTATTTTGGCTGTTTTGTCCAATACTTGTACGCATTCTCCAGATATTCTGTTGGCAAATCTATACTTTGTCTCTTCGGAGATGATGGCAGAAAATCGGAACTACTACTTGTAGGTGATTGTGGTGGTTGCGATCCTGCAACAACTACATGACTGCCTTCCCTTTGGCATAACTGGTTACGCCCACTTTTATTTCGGTATGCGTGTTTCTGAATGCGTTTCCCGGGGACGGCACGCTGGAGCGCGTTTGGTTCAGTAGAACCTTATTCACAGGAACACGTCAGGACGTTTCACTTGGCTGATAAGCAGTTTACAACGAATGCGGGATGCTTAATGCTAATAGATATATCTTACTACAGATTGCAACATGTGGATTTGGGAACGTTTTCTATTCCTTTTCTATCCAGGGACATGTGTAATGTGTACTGACATTAAGGGCCGCAGGGGCATGGGAGGCAGTTGCTCCCCACTTTTGTCTCCACACAAGATCATTGCCGATATTGAATAACACTAACAGATATTTGACCACATACTCTCCTACCACTGGCAAATCTCCCCCCTCCCCGTGTTAAAACCTAATCGCCGCACATGTTTAAGGGTGTTCGAGTGGTAGCGTATTCCTATATTTGACACTGTAGGTTCGGTTCTTTCTCAACTTGCAGCTCATGTAGTAGTAGGTAGGGTCCAACATTCAATGCAAATAGGTAACAACAATGCAATAATGATTGCATGCATCGGCTAATACACTGTTGCACATAATGGTTCAGTACTCGCGTGTATGAACACTATATTTTGAATTTTTATAGTTTGTCAGTAGTCATGTTCCAGTTTGTTCTGCCACTGTTGTCTACGCGCTGCGATGTCTCTGGCAGTATTATACACGTATATTCTTTGATTTTCGCCCAATAGTATGTTTTACTTTGTATTTCCGCTCATTTCCACTGTTGTTCACGTTCTAAACGAGCTAAGGTCGTGCGAGTTTCATGTAACGTTCCAACTACTATGTTGCAGAACGCTCCAATCGGACATCGAACATGTGCACCAGCAGCGAACCTGTGGACCACTTGGCCATCCAAGAGCACACATCATTTCAGCTTGTGTGTTGTGTTTGATACTATTCTGATTTTCCACTTTGGCAACACTGCCTCGGCACTGTGCTTCGTCCGTTATTTTTGTACTTCAGTTATTATATTCTTGTTCGTGGTCTCCTATTTTGGTTTCAACTCGTTCGAATCGTGTACTGTATGTACTCTTCTACATCCGAGATTTTACACTTTTGGCATTCATATAGGCCTATCTTCAAACGTTGGCAGCACTGTACATCAAGACTTCACAGGTATGGTTCTAATCATACTTCGATTTTATAGATGTTATAATTTGTGTTCCGTGACATTTCACAAAACTTCATTTTGTGCTCAGTTGGCAACACTGCATTACATATGACGTTATTGAGCACGTCTGTGGGTACACTGTTTGCTTACTATACTGTTGTGCAAGTCTCATTTAGATTACTTTAATCATTTTGAAGTTATTTCTGTGTCAATGTATCTTCTGCATTGCTATCTTCACATGATTCTCGATCCTTCTTTCCTCTGTATCTCCTGTGTTTCTGGCTGTCGGCACGTAAAACTTTGGATTTCTCACTTTGTTTCACTCCTCTATCGATTGCGTACTGTTTGATTGGGCAATGCTACTATCAATATAAGATGTTCCCTTGTCAGTCGTATATTGTCCCTGAAGCCATTATGTACCACTAAAGTAAACAGATTTGATTGTGATGAAAAATAGAACAAAATCAACAACATTCTTTCGAAATTAAGAACAACCCTGTCCAATTAATGTTAAATAGATCCAACTCACTGTTAAAGTTACGATAACACAATTCTTCTTGATTATCCAAATCAACGTTCTTAAAAAACTGGATAGAATGTTATAAGTTACATAAATCAAGGTTAATTCAATAAAATACTAAAGGAATTTAAATTTCTCCGCCATTTAAGGCAGAAATAGATATCACTATTTACAATTATGATGATGTACGTGTCAAGAAGTTTAAAAGAAATTGGTGGTTGTGGTTCTTGTGAAAGACACACTGAGTATTCTTGACAGGATTTCACCGTATTGCCACCATTATACGTATTTACTCTGTAACGCGCTAACTTGTAACAATGTACATGTAAAAGATTTGCCGTATTGGCCTAAATATAAGCCGCGTTTATTTTTCAAATTTCATACATGAAAATTTAAGGTGCGGCTTATTTGCGCGGCCGATAATTTTTCACATGTAATAGAAGCCATCTGTCAGCCTTATGTGTAAGTGGTTCTCTCTTCATGGCACACAATATCACCAGACTCTATCATCAAAGGATTCAAGAAATGCTGCGTGTCTAATGCTCTGGATGGCCGTGAGGACGATGTACTTTGGGAGAAGAATGATGGTACCAGTAGTGGCAGTGATGAAACAAATACCGGTACCGTTAGCAGTGACATTGGAGAAGACTCTGATTAGTTGTACCGGTATTTTTTGTTATTTACCCACATTATATGGTAACTGAAGAAAAATGTGTTCAAGAGTGACCCTACAGTGTAAACAGAATAGTGTGTTCAAGAGTGACCCTATAGTGTAAACAGAAAAATGTGTTTAAGAGTGACCCTATAGTGTAAACAGTTTTGTAAGTGGGTAATGTGACAGGTAAATTTCTCTGCACTGAATTTTTCTTTCTTTCTCTCCTTTCCCCCCTAAAATTAAGGATGCGGCTTATATTCGGGCCAATACGGTAAGTAAAAAAAAATGATCAGGTTATAAAGTTTCCTCGTTTTATCTCAAAGAGTAAAGTTAGTAACGCAAGGGAATTAATCCTAATTTTAATTTGTGTTAGCAAATGTCACACACGGGATCAACATATTCAAGATTTTGGAAAATATTCTTTAAAGACATGCGACAATATGTTTGTTCACTGCTATACAACTTTACTAAACTTAGATATCCAAGTCACTTGAATTGTCATCGTTTCTACTTCAAGAAAGTCGTAAGGGATTTCACTGTCATTATTGAGTATCACTTGTGTATTTGTGTGTGTTTTTCTCTCGCAATGTTTTCGTTCACAAAAACAGCCGTAAGGGCCTGAACTTCGCCATGTAAAACAAGACGAAAATAGATAAATAATAATTTAATAAATTCGACCTCAAGGTTTAATGGTAGCCGTCCCGCACTTAAAATCTACATTGGAGAATAATGCAGGTTTTAGTTCTGCTGTTGCTCATACTGATTTCCTGACTGAGGTTTATACGGTATTTGCTTCAGCTGATTGCACCTTTACCTTGTCTTTTCCCTTCCCCTGTACAGTGATCCAAAAAGGAGGGGAAAAGACGGACAGAAACAAAGATAAAATTAAATCACATTCAACTCTCACAATACTATCTTAAGTAGGATGTGACTATCTTATGGGCATTTGGACCTAAATAGAGTCCTTACAGTCGTTTACTAATATGACCTTTTTGATATTATCACGTATTGCCTGTCTCGTATAATTATCGAGGTGAGCATAGAAAAAATATCCATAATCAAATTTATCAGTTGTTTAGCATCATATTCACCCATCTTCCCCATTTCACCCAGAATAAACTTACATTTATAGTATGACTAAAAATTCCGAAAAGAGGTGAAAAATCAATACAAATTATTTCACGCATTTTGAATTTATATCTTCGGTTTTACAATAAAATTGTTCTTCGATGAAAACCATAGCAAAGCAGTTCTGCACTCAAAATTTATCGCAGTCATCTTCCTCCAGCTATATAGCAAGATCGAAATAATGAATTTTATCGATCGTAGTTGCTTACTTCAAAAGTAATCTCGGAATTGTGCCACATTTTCTATTCTCTTTCTTGATTCTGTTATGCACAAATTATAATAACTGAAATAATTGGAGATCACCAATGTGGATTTAGAAGAAATTGATCCACGTTGGACTAGACTTTTACCTTGAGACAAATCTTGGAGAAGAAGTGGGAATACAATGGGACTGTTCACCAGCTATTCATTGATTAATTATAAGAAAGCATATGATTCTATCAAAAGGGAAAAGTTATACAGTATCCTGATACGATTTCGTATTCCAAAATATAGGTGCTTCAACCAGGGACGTATCCAGTAGGTGGTGTCTGGACATTCCCCGAAATTTGCTACCTCTGTCTGCATCCAATTTATTGCCAATCAAAAATTTACCGATCACAGCGTGAAGTTTCTTCTTTTAAGCCAACAGCTCCTTTTTCTTAAAATTAACAATAAGTCTAGTTCAAAAGAGAAACATTAATTTATAACATTATTCGTGCATACTAAACTTTTTGGTCTGAAGATAAATTTTAGCTTCTGGATCAATTTACCTTATTCTTTGAAGAAGAGAATTCCAATATTTTGTGTAACCCAGTATGATACACAATGTTTACACGGTCAAAAGGTGCATGCACATTCTGGTACTGTAGAAATATGAATCAGTAGCGGGGAGGGGGGGGGGTATACGAGATGCATATAAACACTACTGCACCAATCCTTAAAACAAATTATTGTGCTAACATGATTTTTTCCTTGTTCTCCATATCTGTTAGAATGGACTATTTTCTTCGAATCCCAAGTATGCAATCTCTTCCGAAACCACACATTCTATGGAAACAATTAAAAAAAAATTATCAAAGAAATTTTGCCGGATTGCAAGAAAATGACATTTGTAACACGGTATTTACAGAGCGCCACAATGCAATTATAGTCTTCTTGGAGCTGTTGGCACCAATTGTTGCTAGTTTAACGGTACACGCAGAATTACTCCTTGCTGGCATAATCAAGACTTCATTCATTTTGTCTCTGTTGGTGGCTGAGAAACTTCTCAGTTTTTCTCCCTCAATATCTTCAGTCGCCAAAGCATGATTTGCCCGAGCGTCAAACCACGCAATTTGGAAAAAATCTATGTATGTAATAGGGGAAAACTTGAAGCAACCACTAGTTTTAGGATCCCTCTCCCCTTCTTAATTTATAACGAATCGAAAAGTGTCTTTTAACATTGGGCGGAGCACTGTTTTAGATATTAGATATATATAATTTAATTAATCGTATGCATTTTCCTTTGAGCTTCAACAAAAGCACAAAATACTCACAAAACTCACGAATCATTCTACAGCGAAATTTTCAACTTTTTTTCTTATACTAAGCAGTGAGAATGATTGTGCAGTACCTGAAAACAAGCAGCGCATAAATCTCTAAATAACTTTTCTTTTGTAGCCAATAACTTACCAAATAATTACTCTATAAGCTGCGTTTTCAAGTATTTTTCTTGTGGTGTTCCAAAGTAACGACAAATGTAGTCTCTGAATTTCGTTATTTGTATTGTTCAAGCTAGAATATGAAGCACAAAATTACTAAAACGCATTTCAAGTATTTTAATTAGTTCCGTTTTAGATATATGTGAAAAGGTTGCCTGAGCCAAAGTTGCCTAAAGGTTAAAAATTACATTAGAATTCAAGATGCACGTAAATATTCAAATACGCTCGAGGAAGGGCCTTGCTGACACAATCTGCTCACATAAAATCAATTTTCTCAAAGAATATCAGTTCATGAGCATTTTAGTCACTTAAGTCTCGGACTCGTACTGGCGAAGTGTTTTTCATTTTGGACACTCCCCGAAAAAATATTCTGGATACCGTACGTCCCAGGGTTCAACTAGTGAGGATGTGTGTGCATGTCAGATAGTTTCGAGATTCGCAACGGATTGAAACAAGGTGATGGATGCCTTATCACCACTACTGTTCAACTTTACGTTAGAATATGGTATTTTAAAAATTAAAGAGGACTAAAAGGGGTTAACTTTAAATGGTTTGAACAAACTGTTTGTATACGCGGATGATGTAGATTTAATAGGGGACGTGAATGCACTACAAAGCAACACCGATCTCTTAGTAGAAGCGTGCGATGAAATAGGTCTACACTGCAGAAACAGTAACTTTGACTTGTGGTTACAAAATACTGATTTTGTACCCACAATTTTTGTGAGGCAGTGGCGAGTCTAGCGTTGGGTTTACAGAGGCGGTTCTTTGCTCCCAGTTCTTCGGAGGGAACAGATTAATAGAAAAATAAACGATGCTAAAATATGAATCCCTGTGCCTGTCACTACCTTTAGAAAATAGGCAGTATAATGCACCCACATTTTTTTAGAATCAGTGACGGACAAAGGGATTATATTTTACCATCTTTTTTTTTCCTATTATTCTGTTCCTTCCCAAGAACTGGGAGGCAAAGAACCCTCTAAACCCAACCCTGGGTTCGTCACTGCCTCTCAAAAATTGTAATTTTGTATCCACAAGTCAAAGGTACTGTTTTTACAGTGTATAGGTAAACATAGATAAAACAAAATAAATGATAACAAGCCGGAACAAAGGGAATGAAGGAAATAAAAATAATAATTAGGGATGAGATCATAGAAAAAGTAAACAAATTTTAAATAACTGGGAGTATATCTTTGGTAAACTTATTTTTTTATGTTCCAGTCTAATAACTATGGACTTCAGCCCGTCACGATTCGCCCTTTAGCTATTAAAATCCACATTCATGCCCCTGCCGCGACTCGAACCCGGGACCTTCGAGACCGCACGTCTACCCGGCCTGCAATTGGGAGCACATGTAACAAGGAAAACTGGGTTACAGAAGAAATAAAACGAACCAGAAAAAAGAGATGACACCATTGCTGCGATACACTGAAATGAACCGAACTCTATTTATGAATGAATATCGTCTTTCGATATTTTTTGTTCAAACCGGGACTGGTAATCAGAAATGATGTCGAAAGGACGTCGAATCAGGGCTCTAGTTTAAAGGTACCATGCTAGCATTAGTCTGGTGTGACTGAAAAAGCCAGTCAGGATACCTGGCCACTGGATTCGCATCCGAGACCTTCCGAATAAGATGTCCTACCACCTGAGTTCGGTCGATAGGTATACTGATAAGTAGACATAAGATGTTAATAAAAATTAATAGAAATAGTAGAAAGGCCGACTACGAAGTTGACTTTCGTCCATTACCGACTGCTGGTAATTAAATGTTTTACCTCAGAGTTTATCAGGTATATTGAATGTTTACTTCTCAAAGCACTTCGCAAAGCTCTCTTCGAGATTTGGTGAATAGGTGAATGGTGAATAGGAGTAGACAATGTTAAGCTATATAAACACACAGATTATATTTACTGTATTTGACTTAGTGGGCTTAAGAGCTAAAAGCCATAAACATTTCCTACAAGCAACAGACCCATCCCCATGATAAGAAATAAAGAAACAGAAGTGCTCTCCAGACGCAGTCTGAATACTCAAAAAATCATATAAATTGCACCTTTTCATTACAACTCAAAACAAAAACAAAAAAGCATAAGTTATTTTTAAGACTTTCTATGAAACGTATTAGTGGTGTACGATATGTTGTCACCCCTTACTTTGTAACTCAGTTTATATTTAAGAACATACATTAAAAATCTTACCCATATTTATACTTACAAAACTCTAGATTGATATTCATTTCATACTTCTCATACATAATTACAGTAAAAATGCCATGCCTACAGTTAGAGTTGAACATTATAATTATAGACCTAAGGTGACTAAATAAACACATTCTTCCGTAAAAGACTTAAAGTTCATAAACTATATTTTTTAAATGTCACAAACTATAAATGATGAATATATGGCAATGATACCACGATTAATCTGTCTTACACTAAACAGTCCCACTGGGATCCACAGTTTGCACAGTAGTTATTATACTCGCTTTCTTTGCGTGTAGTTCCGATTTTGAATTCGGTAGGACACATCAAACGCAGTGGTTGAGTGCCAATTTTAACAAAAACTGTAGGATTCCTACTTAAAAACTAGCAAGTTCGTTTGGGAATTTTATAATAATTCATACATGTACTAAAATTCCTACATAGCACTTTACAAACTCATAAATACAAATAAACAATATTTTAAAATAACAAGTGTAATTCGAGTGCACGTGCCAGGAGCGTATACAAAAATTACTCTAGACTAAAACATAAGTATTCGCAATAATGATAATAATAATAATAATAAAATGCAGTTTAATTATTATTATTATTATTTATGAGCCATTTCACATAATATTATTTTATTTACGACCTTTAGGCCTCTATGAATGGCTGAGGCCAACGTTTCATAGACATTCTAAAGAACACACTACTGCAAATAACTTTGACGCAAAATTGAATTTTGACAAAAATTTTGAATCACTGTGCCACCGGACGATTATTCGTTTCCCAGTAGCACACACATAAAAGAATCACGTTGCTAACACCATTGAATAGATCTTCAACAGTGTAATCAACAATTACAGGTTATTTAAACAGTTAGTCGTTGATATCTATGGAGGCCATTCGTCCCGGAAAATCTGAGACCGTACAAGAATTGAGATCTGTGTCCAGAAAATAATTCTCGGTTTTCAGCGAAGAAGAGAGGAAAGGGAAATTGTCGCCTCCATTCTTTTCATACAGTTAAATTTTCTTTAATGTATGAGTACGGCACATCAGAAACGTTTTTAAAAAACGTGAATACATTGAACATGGATTTTATTAAGTTCACGAATCAACTATTTTCAATTTGAATGAAACATCTGTTTCATTGGAACAGGGACAAAGCGTTTTGCTGCTCAGTGGTTATTGATGTCGGTATTACCTTTTGTTTCCAACTGTATCTTGCTTTAAAGTAATTTGAACCATTGACTGAATTTCTTGGTACTTTTCCACTAATAATAACAAAGCAAAGAAGAAAAGTTTACTTTTCTTTTACTAAAATCGGGCACAAAGCAGTCAGAAAACTAAAAATTTCAATAAGATAGAAACTTAAAAGAGGTGCAAAAATGTATATTTTGCACTATTGATTAAAGATTTATTTTCTTCCTTTTAGGCAATAATGACCACGTGTTTTCGTTGCTCCCTCAACCAGCGAATATTTTCCATGCTCCTTCGATCAGTATGCCCACGCGCGGACCCAGGATAATAAGAAGGGAACAAGAAAATTTTAATAATGTGGGAATTTATTTATTTATATCAACAGACATATAACAATATAGGACAAGTACCTTACTTGGATTGTTTGAAGTTTTAGTTTTGTTTTTATATGTTTTACTCATCTAATGCAAATAAGTTAGTTAAAATATTCAACCCTTCGTTTTTAATTTTGTACATTTTTCGTAAAATAGTAGTTTCCCAGATTTTCACTTCCGAAATATAGCAACTATTGATACAGCTTTAAAAACCACTTTGAAGCGACAGCTATTCAACATGTTATCAGTGGCGTAACCACAAATTTTCGTTTGGATGGGGGCAAGTATCAGCGTTATTGATGGATATATATATATATATATATCGACTTTTGTGCGAGCGGTCCCGGGTTTGATTCCCGGTGGGGGCTCAAAATTTCGGTGTTGACCCAGCATCGTGAGGACAATAGGGGAGCTGCTGTGAATAAAAGACAGTGACGATCACAGTGAGAGCTTCGGCTCTCCTCGCCCAACCCGACTGGTCAGCGTGGAAGCAGTAGACCAACTCCTCCCTTCGGGGAGAGACCTCATCTACTAGTGGATTTATTAATATGGTTGTGATTTGTTATTATTATTTATATATATATTTGAACAAATTTGTAAGAACGATTTTTTTTATTTTTATTATTTATTTTTTTAATAAAGAAACATTTGAAGGAAAATATACTAGTATCCTCGCAAATAGAAAGCTACATAAGGAACCACATTAGCTACGCAAGGCTACATAAAAAAAAATGTAACCACAATATAGCATTTTCTTCTTAACTTCAAAAAAATAAAATTTTGTCGTGGTTTCGAAGGGTACTGGACCACTGTGGACCAGCTGTTTGACTTCAGCCTTTTTGAGCTTCGTGCCAGGGAGTTTTTTTTTTTTAAAAAAAAAGAACTAAAACTTTAAGTCATGTTTTAAGCATTGCATTTAACCGGTCCTAAAATATACTAGATCTAATGGTAACACTTTTCCTTGTAGAATTTGATTAATTACCAACATATTTGCCCAAATGGCGATTCTTGTCAATAAATATTGTATCATCTCCAAATCTGGAGTTGCAATATTTAATAAATAGAAATCACCGTCTGACTTATTCTTGGTAATTAATAAATTTAGACAAGGAAAAATGCTCCTCTGAATTAACATTGATTTTCCCATAAGTTATGTTTACTTTTGAATTTGAATCCACAAAACGGAAGTTAAAATTTAGTTTTTGAAAATTATTTTCACAGTGTTAAAACATCATTATTTTGTAAGCAATTCTAGTAAATTTCATGGAAATATCTTTAAAACTTTCGTTTTTACAAAACTGTTTGTTTCTCAGTTACACGAATTACTAAAGAGTGTATATTAAAAATGTGGTATTTATCACAAGGATGGGCATCTAACTTTTAACGTAGAACTGAAAATGGCTTGATAATGTGTATGACGAAAATTGAACCGAATATTTGGAACTGGTTAAATCTACAGATACTCAGATTTCGCGCTAACCTAATAAACTTATGCAATCATTTAATTCTTTTTGTCTTTTTAATTTTGTGCAACATGTGCTTTTTATTCGAAAACATGATAGTTTATTTGCTGCATTTGAAAATAAATATCCTAATATTATTATCGGAAAACTATTCAGCAAGTTGCATTATCTTTAGTAATTATAAAAACAAGCAAAATGAAATTTATTTTTTGAAATGCATACAAAACCTTAGTTAAATGTATTTTTTCACCTTCCCTTGCGCATAACCCGCGACCCTCCGTTGAGAAACCAAGGTTTACATGAATGAAAACATGTATAACGAAACTTCAGAGATGTTTTAGCGTTAAATGTTGAGGCCCAGAAGTATCATGTAGCCTATGTTTGCCCCCTCTTGCCCCCCGCAAAATTGATGTCTGACCAGAGTTGGGGGGCAATGCACCCCTGTCCACCCTGTGTTTGCGCCACTGCATGTTATCAACATTAAATCGTCATGTGTGCTCCAGGGATCCAGAGACCACATTCCATGAACACAAAACTATTGTAAACCGCAGAAAAGAAACCAATACAGTACGAAAATAGGTTATTTTGGTGAGTTGCTCTCCTTAAAATTGGGTAGTCTAGGTTATAATAACGTGTTGTAAGTGGTTCAATAAACTCATGAAAATATTCCAAGAATTTGTTGTTTTAAATTTTGTGCTTCACTGTTAGAAATATGCAGATAACCTTAAGATTCCGAGAAGGTTAGACGAGAATCAAATTTTACTGAAGATAACATACCTGAAAAGCAAACACCCACAATCATTTAAATGTCTCTATTATAGCGTGCTTCGTTCTCTGGTCTGAATCCTAATAACTATATTCTGAGAAACATCCGTCTGTTATTACAGGAGCTATTACCCTGTATTGTCACGTAAGTGATTGCCACCGCTGTAGAACTTTTTAGCGATTAGGAACAGACAGAGAATGGGAAGTAGAAAAAAACGTAGATAATATCAAAAACCGTGGCGTGTGTTCGATTATGACATGAAAGCTCCCGAGAGTCATTCAAAAAGGAACGGAAGAGAACAATGTGGATATTTGTAGTTGAATGACTTTCGGGAACTGAAATACAACAGACCTGCGTAGCATGACGTGTGGCGACAGAGTGACGACAGGCCTTCAATGATGTTAGAAACGCAACTTACGACATTGGATAATCGTTTTAATAGGTACGTGTGCCGCACGTCTTCATCAGCATCATGGAAAGTTGTAAGCAAGTACCCCTTCTTAATATTAATCATAGCATGTATGTATGCTAAGGACGATAAAAGACAGCGAATCATTGACGAATGTAACTTTTATGTCATTGGTTAATTAGACGAGTAGGAATGTTTCGTATTCTGTGGCCATTAAGTTGCAAAGAGAAAATAAGAAAATCATTTTATCAAAATCTTAAAATAAAGGAATAAGTTTTAAAATAAACGAACTTTATTGAATTTCTCGAAAGTATGAAGTACATCGTTTGACATTAAGAATGGAACGATATTCAAATGAAGCAACGGCTACGAGGCAAATCACGAAAGCAATCTGTGAGAAAATCAGCATACGTACTATATATATTTTATTTGTCAATCATGGAAAACCGCATGCGCTGAGGAAGACCAAAAAATAGTATTGGTGAAAACATTCTCCGAGACCACTGAACTGCACTGTAAGAAACTGGATCGCTCGACTGTCTTTCAAATATATTTAGTATCTGGACCGCGATTGCATTATAAATATCTTTGGTATCTGAAGCCAAACACAACAGGAAGATTAACCTCGTTTGTCCACTTTAAGTTTAATCCAAAACTTTTGGTTCTAACTCTAATTTTTACGTTTATTGTTGCAGTGTGGCCTGGTTTAGGCTTCAGCAGCTAGAGCTGAAAACCTCATAATCCGTTCGTTTGTCGACAACTTTCAACTTGGAAACTATTAGGGCTACGAAACTGGTTGACGTGTCGTTAGAAAGGTCTCAGCGGCATGAATTCCAAACTGCATATATCAGGTCAGTAGAAGACAAGCAGATTATATCATCTCGTTTTTTCTCGTATTTGGCGTGAGATACGAAGAAGATACTTTTAGGATATGTTATTTGGGATGTTACGCAGGTACTGTAGAACTTATAAGGCTGTATGTATAGTAGAACGAAAGATAATTAAATTTGAAAAAATAGAATGTCTTTTATATTTACCGCCGTGATACCGCAACCAATGATACGGCCCTGGCATAGCAGTTCGCGCTGCCCGCCCCGCACCGATTGCAAAGCCATAGAACGCGGCGCGATAGATTAAATTTATTAGATTATATTTATTTTATTAAGAATATAAATTTATCTTTTATGGTGGGGTTAATCATTTTATTTTGACGGAGAATATTGGCCCATTCCGCGTGAACTCGCAGCACAGATTTTCCTTTGACTTTGGTGACGAAGACCAATTGCACAACTAATTTTTTACTCTTACTTCCCTCGATGATCCTTAGAAAGCATTTAAGTCAATCACATTTTTTTTTTTTTTTTTTTTGCTTGGGGTTACGATTTACGTATGCGCAGATGGAATTTTCTTTATTTTGTACTTTTGCTGCTCGGGAACGTGCTAGAACATTTGAATGTGCAGGTGCTCTTTTAAGAGCTGGTGTTCCTTTTTTATTTCTCATATTGTTTTGCTCGGGAACGTGTAAAACTTGTTTTTTATGTCTGCCGCTTGATTGACAGCGGCGCCAGTTTAATGACATTTTTGTTACTTAAACAATCTATTTATTGTTTCGCATCTTTTAATGCTCTAAACAAGATAGAACATGCTCCGGCTTTTCCTGGAATTATTTTGTGCAGGTGTTAGACCCTACATTATTATTGTTTCACATTTTTTTGCTTGAAGGGACAATAGGTCGAAACGGAGCAAGATAGAACATGTTTGATTTGATATTAGCCGCATAACAGGTGTTGGAGATTTTTTTCTTTGTTTCGCATCCTCCAAATGCACGAAGGGGAAAACAGATTTTGTGATTACACAATATTGTGCAATATTATGCAATACTTACCATTCAAGTTAAGCTGCCTCCTACTGCCTTCATTTTTAACTTTTTCTATTTCACATTTTGAACCTTCTTAAAACTATCGTATAATTATGAAATAAATAAATTTCTGTACACTCTACCTTTTTGTTTCCTTTGTTAGAATTTTGAAATAAAACATTTGGTTTTACCTTTATACGAAAGAACTTTATTTACATTTATCTTTTCGTTTTATATTTTTTACAAAATATTTTATAATCTCATAAATTTTTGGAGATTCGTAGTATGAAAAGTAGACATTACATTTTTTTCCTCGCACACTGAAATAAATAAAAACTATATAGAGAATAGTCCACAAACATTAGATGCTTCCTGTTGAATTTGAGTTTTATTCACACGACATAATGTCATTTATTTTTAAAAATTTACAAATTTTACAATCAAAATATTGATCCCGTCTATGTTTATTAATATACGTATATTCCAATCCTGTGAATTCCTGGGGAAGTTGACGGACTTAAATTTATTATAAGTTCCGCCGGATATTTAATCGGTTTGGGAAAAACGTCCACTGAATAAATTCCAGCATAGTTGCACTAGTACAGCCTTGAACCACAATTTTTAAAATGTCATCACTCCACAACTGATTCACTTTTACTTATTTGTGTTGGTTCATACACTGTTCTGTTTTCAGGTAGATGATAATAAGTCAAATAGTTTGCGTACACTGAAGCTTCTTCTAAGCCACAACGAAAACTTGTAAACTGATGAAGATGGTGAACACAACTTTGTGATTGAAATGTTAAAGCATTATATTCTGGACACAGTATATCTTCCAAATTAATCACTGTTCTTTGAAGAAGAGAATCTAGGGAAATGTGTTGTGTTTTGCCATGAGTGAAAACACTATCACTATGGATATATATGGGGTAAGTATGTTTTTAACTTCCCCGTATTCAACTTTGCCTTCTATCCACTCTAAACCAAATACAAGCTGGCTTAAATAACCATTTGCATATGTTAATCTAGAAATAATCATTGATACTAGAAAAGCAGGTTTAAATATTCAACTTTGAAAAATATTGTTATCTGGATGAACTATGGCTAATTCTTTGACTATGAAAATATTTTCATTGTAATCGAAGGCTGAAAGTGTACGACAGTTCTGATGGTTGATCTCAAACTAAACTAAATTTTAAATGGTATGATTCGTATATACATTTCGATCTTTATCAATCTGTATAAGGGAATCAAATTGAGCGTAAATAATACATGAAATAGAATGTGCAAGATTTTGACTGAATCCTATTCGGAGATTAACGGAAGAATCCTTAAAAACATCCCATGTAGAATCATCTAAAGTATTAGTTCTAGAAAGAATAAAAGCATAAAGAGAATATCCATGAGGGTAATAAGAATATGTGACCGTATGACTTACATTTTCATTAAATATACCAGTTCCAGGGAACAGTTTGTAATAACTTTGATCATATAGTTGATTAGTATAATCTGGAGTAAGAGAAGTGAGAGGATAAAATTGAGAACCAACTTATTAGTATTAAAAGTTTGAAAGTGGAAGGGATTTTCTTTGTAGTTTCCATTGAATACAGTATTTCCAATAAAACCAATAATCAGATCCTTTTGTACTTTTCCAAGGTCCATTGTATCTAGCTCCTTCAGTCTATGCAGCAGCAACGGTAGGACCATCACGAGCTTAGGGGGGACCCGTTGCATAATGACGGCACGACGTGGGGCTTTGGCCGAAAGTGTAGATGATTGCAGGAGTAAAGATGACGGAACGGCAGAACAAGAAGAATTTCGAAGAATAAAACTGAAAATGGTGGAAGACCGTCGTAGACAAAGAAAGGCGTTGATATAAATTTTGATTGCAAAAGATGGATGGAATTACTTGGCAAACGGCTGACAGAACATAAAAAGAAACAAAAACAGCTAAGGGAAGAACAGAGAAAACAAGATGTACAAAGAATAGAAGAATGGAGAAGGCAAGACGGACAAGAGAGAGAAGAATGGAGAAAAGAAAGAGAACAAAGAGATAATCAGTTTATTGAATCAATCCAGGATTGGAGTGACAAAATCAAGGCATCAATGTATATGTATACAGGTAAACCATTCCGCTCTTATTGGCTGAATGGTGTATGACGAAAACTGGAGGTGTAGCAAAGAGTTTCCCTTTAGAGAAATCAGTGTTATACTAAGATTGGAAATCGCCAGGTAGCTAGAGACAACCGCAACCAATCAGGGCACGCCATGCTATTACAGTGCCTCTTGCGACAGGGGAAATTAGCAGTCACGCAGAGGGGTTCATTCCCAAAAAGTGAACAAAATTGATCTTCCATATTCCATTGCGTTGATGATGTCAGTTGAACGATTTTGAGGGAATCTTTAAACCTATTTGTAAGGTGTTCGCTTACTTCTGTAAGGATGTCCTACATTTTTCTTTAAAACATGAGCAAGAGCAATACGAGTTGTGCTGTTGCACTTTGTTCTAATTATAGTCGTAAAACAGAGCGAGTAAGGGCTGATTTACATTCATACTTATGTTGTGTTCTTTGCTTGCGATTAGAGTGAGTAGCCAATTGAAGAACGTGTTTTATTACATAATACGTAAAACACGTGTTTCAATTGGCTATTCATCCAAAACGCAAGCGTGTTTGAAAATGAGCCGTAAAATATTTTAGACTTCACTAGGCCATGATAGATGGTAACGTTTGAAGTTTGGCTCTCATATAATTGCGAAATTCAAAATATTTATCGCATTCTACTAACAATTTAGAACCAAATCTGTCACGCTACTCTCCAGGCAACGACGGATTGACTGCTTGTGCATTTAATGTCGAAGCGAAATACTAAATATCGATTTTGTTTGGTGTTGCGTCCCCCTGACACCAGGAGAGCTATCGTCGCTAACTTTCCCCATCTGGGGCTCGCTGAGTCATACATGGATCTTTCGTTCCCGGCAAATTCCTACCACTTACGTCATCCGCAAAGGAATATGGGAATTCAAAACTGTTCACTGCTGTTCGGAATGGACCCCTGTGTCATGGCATTACATGAGAAAACGGACAAACGTTCGGATGACTACCGTAGGAGTAACGAAATACGTAAACATGATATTTAAATACATAAAATTCAAATTGAAAAGCTCCAATCAGAAGTTACTGTTTTGAAACAGATTGATGCCAATCGAATCAGGTAATGATCAAATTATCATGGATGGTGAATCAAGAAATACTCAATCTGAAAGAACTTTACAAAACACTGCGAATATTTCAAATCCTTATATTGCTAATGATCAAATAATTGGTGAAGAAGGAATAGCTGTTTCTAGAGTTAATGAAACAAATCATGAGGTTCGTGATCCATAGAGACAATAATAGTATATTTTCTTTGGAAAGAGATGATATCCTTCTAACAGAGCAATCAGAGGGTAAATGGAGACGAGGATTTATCACAAGAACTGATGCAGCAGCTAGCGAATCCAACACCTAGAGAACTTTCCTTTAAAGAAATAGTACGTATTCCTCATTGGAGAGGGGAAATTATAAAAAAGAGTCCTTAGGGAATTTACTACTTATTTATCCTATGTAAATTAGTTGCTAGGTGTAGACTAAATCTAATCCAAAATACAATGGTGGGACAAGCTGCAGGTTGTTTCAATCGAAGAGGATGTATATTCGTAACTACAAAGACTTTTGTATAGCATTCTTAGAAGAATTTGCTCGTAAGGATAAAGTAGAAGACAGGAAGACTTAGGAGAACTAAAATTGAATGTGGGACAGTACGATCTCTCCAAAAACACAGACCCCCACATATATATATCATCATCATCATATTCAGCCGTTTTCTATCCACTGCTGGATGAAGTCCTCCCCCTTTTCTTTTCACATATCTCGGTCTGCTGCTATCCTCATCCATGTAGCCCTTGAAAAACGCTTGATTTCATCTACCCATCATACATTTGGACATCGTCTCGGTCGCTTCTTTTCTCTAGGAATCCAATGTAGTACATTTGTCGTATAC